>WWET01010078.1:4153-22253 GCA_011038615.1 Limnodynastes dumerilii
ATATGTGGTTTAAAGTCTCTCTGAGATTGCAGCTGAGAGGGGGTGCGGTCTCAGAGTGGCAGTTTGGGAGACCTGGGAATCTCCATGTGAGGTATGCTCTTGGTTTAGAAAGATATTGGATATGTGACCCAAAGTTGGGGCTCTATTTAGAGTTAAGATTAGAGTTAGGACTGTTCAGCAGAGAAGCCTTGTAAGTGGCGAACAGCTTATCACGTATCTGCAGATATTTGTAACTAATTTTCTGATTTTTATTTTAAAGATAGAAGTTCATGATTAGTAACTGAGTAATGGCTAGAGGGCCAGGCCATGTCTTGTTTTATATATATATATATTTATTTAGTTCAATCATCATATGAGTAAATAAATTACAAGTGCATATGATAAACAACAATAAAATGTTTGAACATCATATGAGTTAGTACAATACAAGTACAGATGATAAATAGCATTTTGAGGACATTTTAATATATTGCAGATGTTTGGTCTCCTTCAAAGCAGTCTGCTGCTGCAGGATAGAGCATCGTATTTCTCCCTTATTTGTCTGTTTTATTGCAGAGATTTGGGGCCTGAATCAGAGGTGAATGCAAAACGGCACCCAGCGTGCCATACACCCGCACGCAAAATATGGCCAGGCTACAGGGAATCCAAGAGCACACCCAACAGCAACTCAGGATGAATATGTAAGTATGGCAGGTTACATGCAAAGCACGATACAGCTACGTGACCAGATGGTGTATCACCAAACGCAAGTGTAGGGTACTTTACTGTAATGTAAACTGGAAATAGTGGTTATGATTTGTACAAGTGCTTCAGTCACCACAATGTATACGCAGCATTGCCCTACATCTTGTATTGTGCTTGGAATATGATATGGTTACGCAATGGTCCAGAAGATCTTGTTGTGTGTCAGCCATCCACAGACCCCATGACTTTGACATCACATGTGGCTGGTGCAACAATTTTGCCATATAGTGTGCATACTTACAGCTGCATTTGTGTCTGGATTGGGCTCAGATGTGTGATCACATCCTTACTGAACATTCACTATGTGCCTCCCCCCCTCCTTTCCTCCCATGAAATGCCCTTCAGAACAGTATAATGCAGTTCTGTGACTTGCGTTCAGGTCTGGAGCACATACGATTCCATACACATCATTTCTGAGCATGTGCAGTTCAAACTCAAACAGATACGCTACGCAATCACCTCTGGATTAGGCCTTTATTTTCTACCACCAGTTCTTTTTCCTGGTAGCCTTTCAGATATCGCAAGTCACAGACATGAAAATCCAACATTCCCCATGAAACCTTAGTACAAGTGTCTTTGTTAATTCTTTTTTTGTTTTCCAGGAGAACATATTTTTCGGAGGATCACCCTGAGCACTGTGACGATGAGGTAGACAGCCGCAGTAAGGCAGACAGTGATGAATAAAATGACGTCTAGGAGATACTGCTGATACCAGGGCTGCTGATAGGAATAGGGATGTAGATGGCCTCCTCCTCCAGACTGTATGACATGTTCCACCCATCGTACTAACTGCTGGTCTGGAGGAAACGGCTGTGACCTCCTGATAGCCCTCAACTTCATTGCTGAGATCTTGTAGCTGTGGACACAGAGAGAAAGAGAGTTCTGTTATAACACAACCTCTGCAATGCACTCAGCTCCACTACCCTCAAATTGAACAATACATGGTCTTAGATCCAGACTTTGGATTTTCTCTGAGCAAAAGATACAGGGAGATCTATTAGCATTGCATTATCCACATCATGGCCAGGACAGTGAGACGAGAGCATCTGTGGACACAAATTAAGCACAAATAAAGAGTTATAAAGAGATTTATTATAGGACATATTGAGTGTATGGGCCTGATCCAGACCTACGCCCGACATCGCTAGGACGGCGGGCGTAAGCGTAAGGTCGGCTGAAAAGCCGACCTGCGCATGCGCCAGGCAGACGTTGGCTGGCGTCGCTACGGCAACGCCCGATCGTCGATAGGGCGTCCGTAGCAGCGCCGTAGGGACGCAGCAGGGGACGTCCCCCAGCGTCCCTACGTTCAGGTTAGTGTAAGTGGGCGGGGGGAGCTAGTTAAATGAGGGTGGGAGGGCGGGCTAAGTGGCCATATGCTCCTGTGCAAGCGTATGACCCCTTCCTTACGCCGGCTGAAGTTAGGGTAGCCTTCAAAGGAAGGGGCCATACGCCCGCACAGGGGGAGTGTCGGTGAAAGTGAACGCCGATACGCTGTGCTTTAGTAAACAAAGCGCATCGGCGTAGGTCTGGATCAGGCCCTATGAGCCATAGGAGACCCTTTTTTTTTGCTTAATTGTGTCCAAAATATAACCATAATAGGCCCCCATTAAGGACCTGTATTTGATATAGAGCCCTATTGTGGGTGACAAATAATGAGAAATTGAGAGATTTATTATGGGCTGAATATAGAGCCCTAGTATATGGACATATGGAGCACTAAACTGGCGGCAATTGGAGCAGTATTATAGGAAGAACTTAGAGCCCCATTACAGAGCCAAATTATGGGGGCATATATAGTGTATTTATATTTAATAAAATTCGAAAGAACTGAACTATTAGCTTATAAATAAAAAAAAAAAGAGATGAAAAAGGAACAAAAAAATAAAACCACTTAGTCGATAATAGAAATTTAGCATTTATATCCAAATTTAGAATCTGGCAGGAAACATAACCAATATAAGTAAATGGAATTAGAAAACACTAACGCTTGATCCACTGTTTAAGTCTCATTTACCGTCTACTCCACAAGTGACATTTTGTAAAGTCTGAAATCTGGCTCCACACTTTTTTTCAGTCTAAATGAGAGTAGTAAAGTTCTAGGCAAAGACCAATGAATGCACTTTGCTGAAAACAATTAGATGTTGTAAATATGGGAGCACAAGATGGCTGACATGTGCTTCGATTCATTACAAGGCCACTTGTTCTCAGTCTACAATGACTAAATTTACCCAACAAAATCCTTTATAAATTGTTCCAGTTCTTTTGTTATTTGTGGACTTCTGTATATCAGCAGAACAACTAGGACACTAAAAATTGTTTTCTGGAACATAGAAAAAATGGGTTAGATTCAAACTTAATAATGACAGCCAGTTTACACATATAGCACGCGCAAATCTGGCTGTGAGAACGCACTGCACATGCGCGTGGTAGATGTTACTCATCGTAACTCTGATCATACGTAACTTGTATGTAACGCTGTATGATATGGTGTGACATCCCTATGCAAGCCGATTATACGCATTGTGGGCAGAGGGAGGCATTTAAATTGTACAGTATGGGTTGGGTTAGGCACTTACCTATGACAAGGCATTATGTACGCAAGGAAAAGTTAAGTGTTATGGTACCACTGGATACCAACGAAGTAGAGTACCAGGGTACTCGGGAGATTGAAGACGGACGCCGCTACCAGGGCGCGGAGTCTAACTAGGATCTTGTCTTCCCTAGAGACCCTGATGGTGGGGATAGTCTGGGCTGCAAGAAACCTAGCAGGTCGCGGCCCCTGGCAATGACCTCCAGGAGAGGAAAACGAAGACAAAGGAAGAAATTGCAGCGAGGAGAACGAGGAGACC
Source organism: Limnodynastes dumerilii (assembly GCA_011038615.1). NCBI lineage: Eukaryota > Metazoa > Chordata > Amphibia > Anura > Limnodynastidae > Limnodynastes > Limnodynastes dumerilii. The sequence continues at coordinate 7,747 of WWET01010078.1, forward strand.
GGAGACGGACTGCACCAAACACCTAACGGACAGACAGAGGAGAACAAAAGTGACATTAAGATCTTATTTTTAAGAACTTTCTTAAGTCTGAATCAGGCCCATAGCACGCGCAAATCTGGCTGTGAGAACGCACTGCAGATGCGCGTGGCAGATGTTACTCATCGTATCTCTGATCATACGTAACTTGTACGTAACGCTATACGATATGGTGTGACATCCCTATGCAAGATGATTATACGCATTGTGGGCGGAGGGAGGCATTAAAAATTGTACAGTATGGGCTCGGTTAGGCACTTACCTATGATAAGGCATTATGTACGCCAGTAAAAATTAAGTGTTATGGGGCCGCTGGATACCAACGAAGTAGAGTACCAGGGTACTCAGGAGATTGAAGACGGACGCCGCTACCAGGGCGCAGAGTCTAACTAGGATCTTGTCTTCGCTAGAGCCCCTGATGGTGGGAATAGTCTGGGCTGCAAGAAACCTAGCAGGTTGCGGCCCCTGGCAACGACCTCCAGGAGAGGAAAACAAAGACAAAGGAAGAAACTGCAGCGAGGAGAACGAGGAGACCGGAGACGGACTGCACCAAACACCTAACGGACAGACAGAGGAGAACAAAAACAGGACTGGACTGACTAGACAAACTAGGAAAATCTCTCACTCAAACAACCAGGAGGAGAATCCCCAAAGTGGTAACAGAAACAATCACTCAGGAGAATGGAGGTATAAAACAGATAAGGATCAAACACTATGGAGAGGAAAGCAGGGAGTGGAACAGAAAGTAGACTATGAGAAACTGGGCAGGCAAACTGAGGGCACTCAAAAAAACAAGAGAAAAGAGCTGAGAACAAGAGAGTAGAAAATGAGCAGGCTAGAACCACCAAACGGAATCTATAACCGGCTGCCACAATGGCAGTGCCAGAACTTAAAGAATAAGGCACCAATGAAAGCGCGAGGAAATTCATGCCCTAAACACAGATAGGCTGGCGTCCAGGTTGCTAGGAGACGCCCTGGACACCGAGCCGACAGACTGGGAGAAAGTGCGTCCCAGGTTGCCTGAAGACGCCATACGCGAGCCCGAAGGGCAGGGAGTTAAAAAAAAACTAAACGCAGGTTTACCAGGGAATTTAGAATGAAACTTTTTGAGGATCTTATCAGCATTCAGGTTCTCAGCAGACACCCATTCTCTCTCCTCTGGGCCATAACCCTGCCAATTAAATAAATATAAAACTAAATAAAACACCTTCCCTCATACTTTCTTAGAATCGAGAATGTCCTCAACAATGATTTCTTCATTACCATTGACTACAATAGGAGCAGGTTTAGAGAGTGACTTGGAACCAAATCTTCTCGATTCTTTATATGGTTTAAGCAAGGAAGCATGAAAGGTGTTGGGAATGCACAGGGTACATGTCAGTTTAAGGCGAAAGGCTACAGGATTGATTTTACGGATGATCACAGATGGACCAACAAAATGGGGCCCCAACTTCGGTGATGCTTGACAAAGGCGGATATTTTAGTGGAAAGCCAGACCTTATCACCTACTTTAAAGTTACAAACAGAGCGATGTAGGTCAATTCTGGTTTTGGAGAACAAAGCAGCCTTAACTAAAGCCTTATTAACGTTTTCCAAACAGACTTAATGCAGTTAGTGAACCTATAAACGTCAGTATCAGAGGGCTGTTCAGGGGAGTACAGAGCAGTGGCTCGAGGATGATGATCTAAAACATGGAAACCGAATGAGTGGAATTATTATACACATACTTCCGCATATAGTATATTATTAGCCCAGTCTTTCTGAGAAGAGGAGGGAAAAATAGCGTAAGTATTGCTCAAGAACTTGATTGACCCTTTCAGTCTGGCCATTGGACTGGGGTGATAACCTGAAGAGAGGCTAATTCTGATTCGTAACAAACTACAAAAGGCCCTCCAAAATCTAGCTACAAATTGGGTACCTCGGTCGGAAACAATATCCCAGGGTAAGCAATGTAATCTAAAAATGTGTTTAACAAAGAGTATGGCCAAAGATTTAGCAGAGGGTAACCCAGAGAGAGGAATAAAATGAGCCATCTTATTGAACCTCTCAATAACTACCCAAATGGTGGTGAAGCTCGGGGAGTTGGGAAGATTGGTGATAAAGTCCATGGACAGGTGGATCCATGGACGTTTGGGAACGGACAAGGGGTCCCAACTGAGGCTACCTAGGGAATTTATTCTGGGCACAAATGGTACATGAACTCAAAAATTCTTCAACATCCTTCGTCATAGCAGGCCACCACACCGACCTTGCCAATAATGAGAGAGTTCTTTGAATACTGAAGTGACCTGCTGACCTTGAGGAATGACACCCCTAAAGTACCGACCTTCTGAGAGACAGGAACAAATAAGCGATTTTATGGTCTCAGTTTAGGGCAAAGATGTTGTACTTGTAATAATTTGGAGCCAAAATCCTGGGAAACAGTGGCAATAATAGAGGTAGAAGGAATGGTGGACAAAGAACACGTGGAGGAAGAATCTTCAGTGTGAAATGAACAAGAAAGAGCATCAGCTCGACGGTTCAAAGACCCTGGGCAATAAGTAATGGAAAAAGAAAATCTAGTAAAAAATAATGCCCACTGTACCTTATGGGATTGAGTCTCTTAGCGGATTCAATAAATTACAGATTTTTGTGATCCGTGAGTACAGTAATGTTATGGTTTGCACCCTCTAAATAGTGCCTCCATTCTTCGAAAGGCCAATTTTTTGGTCAGCAGCTCCCGATTACCTATGTATTAGTTGAGGAAAATGTAAGCACAAGGATATAAATGATTGTCAGTGGGATTAACGTGGGAAAGAACAGCTCCGACACCTATGTCTGAGGCATCGACTTTGACAATGTACGGTTGATCTGGGTTGGGATGATAGAGAATAGGAGCCATGGTGAAGGCAGTCTTTAAAAGCTTAAATGACTCCATGGCCTTAGTAGACCAGTCGCGTGTATCAGCCCCCTTTTTTGTGAGGTCTGAGATCGGAGTCACTAAAACAGAAAAAGCACGAACAAACCGCTTGTAATAGTTAGCGAAGTCTAAAAACCTCTGAATAGCTTGTAGATCAAAAGGCTGAGCCCAATCCAGAATGGCACGGACTTTAGCAGGATCCATAGCGAAGCCTTGGGGCCTAATTAGATATCCCAAAAAGATTACTTTAGTAACCTTGAACTCACACTTCTCCAATTTTGCAGTTGATTTTTGCGGAGTTTCTGAAGGACTTGACGAACATGTGAATAATGCTCTTGCATTGCATTAGATGAGGATGTCATCTAAATAGACAATAACGAAGAGGCCAAAGAAGTCCCTCAGGACATCATTAATCAGGTCTTTGGAATACTGCTGGAGCATTACATAAGCCGAATGGCATCACTAGGTGTTCATAATGACCGGTCTGGGTGTTAAACGCAGTTTTACATTCATCACCTTCACGTATACAAATGAGATTATAGGCACTACGTAGGTCGAACTTCGTATAAATGACAGCGTCTTTGATAAGAGGCAAAGGATATTTGTTTTTGACAGTAATTTTGTTCAGAGCGTGGAAATCAATGCATGGACGAAGAGAGCCGTCTTTTTTGGAAACGAAAAAGATACCTTGAGCGCTGAACAAACTATCTAAAAATAATATCCTAAAAGCAAACAGGTGAATAATCTCCTAAGGAAGTCTCACAAAAACCTTCTTAAAGGGTGAATGGCTGATATAGAGGTGTCTTGATTGTAGATCTCAATAATATCCCATTAATACCAATAAAACAAGAAGAAGAAAGAATCAATTAAAAATACAATTTAATCCAAAAACAATGACTGGTAGCTGAAACTAATGTCAGCATCACATGTAGTATACAAAAGACACAATAATATAAATAAAATACACATGAATATAAGAAAATTCCCCTAGAGGATGGTGATAATACCTAGTGGGAATAAGGACGCCGTCAGCAAAAAATGTCCATACCCGGCATGCTGCAGATGAAAGACAAGAGTCCCGTTGTGACTGTGATGGACGTGAAGTGCCCGGGAAGTGTCCTGATGGTACAGACAGTCGATGGTCGGGATCCTGCAGGAACCAGGGAACAGAGAGTCATGCTGGGGAGTCCAGGAAGTTATCTGCTGACGCGTTTCGAGGGTCAAAGCCTCTTTCTCAAAGTTTTTTTAAGGTTTTCCTTAATATAATCATCAATGGCCTTTGTCTCTGGGATAGACAATGAGAACAATCTTCCCTTGGGATAGGAAGCTCCAGGAATCAAGGCTATGGCGCAGTTGTATGGATGACGCAGACGGAGTCTTTCAGCTTCTTTTTCTGAAAAAACGTCCAGAAACACAGAATATTGAGGAGGAACAGCGGGTACGTCCACAGAAATTCTACGCAGAGGGAGACTAAGGGCCTGATCCAGAACTACGGCCGCCGTCGTGGTTACGGCGGCCGTATGCATAAGATTGGTAGTTTTGCCGATCTGCGCATGCGCTGGGCAGATGTTGCCCGGCGTAGCTAGGGTAACCCATTCCTCAGGATCGGGCATCCCTAACTGTTGCGTAGTTATGGTTGAGGGGGCATTCCTTGCCATAACTACGCAACAGTTAGGGAAGGAAGGCGGGGGAGGTAAGGTAATGAGGGTGGAAGGGCGTATTTGTGCTCCTGTGGCTGGCGTAATTATATACTGTTACACCGGCTGAAGTTAGGGTAGCCTTCAGCCGGTGTAACAGTGTGTAATTACGCCGGCCACAGAGGGAGTGTTGGGGGGAGTGCATGCCGATATGCTGTGCGTTAGTACACACAGCGAATTGGCATAGGTCTGGATCAGGCCCTAAGACACGACTTACAGCAGATGTTTCATTGAATGATTTCTCCTTTAGTCCAATCAATAATTGGGTTGTGCTTGGAAAGCCAGGGGTGACCTAGAACCAACTTGGCCTCCAGAGAGGAGATGATGAAAAACTGGATAAGTTCAGAATGACAGGCTCCCACCAGAAGCTGAATGGGCTTCAATATATACGGGTAATTTGCCCTCCAGGAAGCGGTTCACCCTTTAGTCCGCAGGCAGTGGTGTGAAGAGATAAAAGATGAGTTGGTATTCTCCATTTCTTAGCAGATTCAAAGTCCAAAACATTTCCGGCGGCACCGCTATCTACAAAGGCTTGCACTTTAAAAGAAATGTGATTGGTTTTAATAAGCACTGGGACTAAAAGAGAGTTTAGGGAGGAAATAAGACACCCAGGTGAATCTCCTCCTCGTTCACCTGGACATGTTGTTTTACTGAAGACCTTGATTTCTTTGGGCATTGATCTGCCATGTGACCCTTGGCGCCACAATATAAGCAACCTAACATGCGCCGTCGTTCTTTCTCCATTTTATATAGATGAAAAGAACCAATTTGCATGGGTTCATTCTCCGAGAGAGAAATACGAGGTGGCGATGTGGAGGCGGTGGGAAAGACAAAAGTTTTTTCAAACTTGCATTCCTTGAAGCAGCAGTCAATTTTAATAGCTAATTTCATGAGATGCTCCAAGGTTTCTGGAGCTGTATACCAGGGCATCCTTTATGCATTCAGATAACCCCAGGCGAAATTGTGAATGCAGGGCCGGGTTGTTCCAGCGACATTCAGAGGCCCATATGCGGAATTCAGAGGCAAATTCTTCCACTGATCTTCTCCCTTGGCGTATGGAGCAGATCTTAGGTCTGGCCGATGCCTCATTGTATATTACGGCCATGGCCTTAAAGAATTCGTCAACGGATTGCCTGGTCAGGTGAGCTAGATCCAGCGAAAAAGCCCAAGACTGCGGCTCCCTCCTGTAATAAAGAAATGATTAGACCGACCCTTTGAGATTCGGAGCCAGAAGTGTTGGGATGGGAAATATAGGAGACAACTGTTTTTGAAGAGACGGAACTTGGAACGATCCCCAAGGAAATGATCAGGAAGGGAAGCTTTGACATCTTGGATGTGAGCAGTGGAAGCCGTCACGGGCTGTAAAGGGTGTAGGGCAGCAATGGCCTGTTTCTGTGAGTCCACTTTGGTGGTGAGATTCTGCACCATCTGACCGAGATGGGACACCTGGGTGATCAAGGCCTTGATGGCTTCGGAAGCAGCAGGGTCCACGCCCGGAAATTCAGAAGAAAGAACTGGCATCCAAATATTTTCTGGCCAGTTATAATGTTATGGTACCACTGGATACCAACGAAGTAGAGTACCAGGGTGCTCGGGAGATTAAAGATGGACGTCGCTACCATGGTGCAGAGTCTAACTAGGATCTGGTCTGCGCTAGAGCCCCTGATGGTGGGGATAGTTGGGTCTGCAAGAAACCTAGCAGGTCGTGGCCCCTGGCTATTACCCCCAGGAGAGGAGAACAAAGACAAAGGAAGAAACTGCAGCGAGGAGAACCGCGAGAAGATATAAAGTGGGAGAAGTCAGGATCAGAAGGAACTAACCTGAGACGGACTACACCAAACACCTAACGGACAGACAGAGGAGAACAAAAACAGGACTGGACTGACTAGACAAACTAGGAAAATCTCTCACTCAAACAACCAGGAGGAGAATCCCCAAAGGGATAACAGAAACAATCACTCTATGTTCTACTGAAGTTTTCTGGATTCATTTATTGCACACACTAAGTTTAGAAGGCTTTAGTGAAACTTCAATCTAGACTTCAGCTGATAAGATCTACACTATATACTGCTATTAATATTTTGTTTTATGTTGTAAATTATGGTATGTTTTGATATATTATTTAAAGGCACACTTATTATTCCCTGGGTAATAATTACTAGCTGTACTTTTTGCTAATAGATTAATATGTTTATAATTCTGTATACTAAAACATGTTTATATTATTTTACAGTTCAAAATGTTTAGTTATATTGGCCCGTATTCACTCTTAAGAGTGCCATAGGTCTACCTTATCTTACCATGCGTAGTTTCCTTCTTAAGAATGCCTGTTCGAGCCCCCGCCCTCCATGGCTAATCGAAATCCCTCCTCGCTCCCACTTCTAACTAAACACTCCCCCGAAGCGGCATTAGCCTGTAAATTACCTACCGTGCATGCGTAGTAGGTCATTTCGTAAAAGACTGTACTTAAGAAGCAGCTGCTTCTTAAGTATGAATATGGTCCATTATCTTGTGAAATTTATACTCTCTATTGGTTTGTAATGATTCACACATGTTGCTTAATTAAACCTGTGATGGGTTTAAAACACCCGTTTCTCCTTTGAAGAGACTACCAGTGGAATGTAGAGAAACACATTAAGGTACTGTGTATGTCCCTGTTATATGGAAATAAATTCTTTTATATCTGACTCCCTAACCTGACTGAGCACTCAATGCTGCATAATCCATCTCTGGAATTGCAGACTGACCGAGGTTCTTATGTCTGGATGGGCCATAATGCACTCTGATCGATTAGCGTTAATTTTCACTCAGCTCTATGTACGTGTAGTGTGGTCACCGGCCCATAGGCTTCTTACCTCTTATCTTCTATTACTTTTAGGATAGTTTCTGCAAAGATATCAGATGTAAGCTGACCAGGTGGAATATATTCTCCCATGTTCTTAGCCTTAATTCGGATAATATTTTCAAACTGGTCCCCAAAAAGTGGGATCCCCAAAACAGGAACACCGTGGTACACTGCTTCCATCAAACTGTTCATCCCTGCATGGGTCACAAATAGACGGGCTTTTGGGTGTGCTGTAATAGAATAATGACATTTAATTTTCTCTTTAATAAAATATACTTTAGCCTCATTTAACACATTAACGTTCATGAAAGGCACAGATGCAGAACAATAGAATATTACTGGAATATAGGGTAAGAGATAATCCTGCTTGCAAGAATGCAAGTGACCAAAATGATTGCTCAGTGATGGTTCTCAACTGAAAAACATGTAGATTTGAATTGGCCTGGAAGGGTGTGGCTCTGCGGTAAGAATGGCCCTTTCTCGAAAGGGTTGTTTTATACCAGTCAGTTCCGAACCGGCTCTCAAATCGAATGCTTCTGCCTCACCAAAGAGAAGCAATCGATCATCCCCAGGATGAAAATGCAGTAGCGAATTGTAAGAATTTATCTAACCCCAACCCTTATCCTACTCCTTACCCTAACCCTCCCCTTCCATTACCATAACCTTAACCCTCTCCTCCCCCGCAGCCTAACCTAAGACTCACTTTCCCCCAGCCTAACCCTAAGACTAATTTCCCCGCAGCCTGACCCTAAGACTCCCCTCCCCGAAGCCTGACTCTAAGGGCCTCATTTACTAAGGTCGATTTTGCTAAATCAGCAAGTCCCGGGACTTTAACTGTTTTTTTTTACCATCGTTGTATTTACTAAAGCCAAAGTCCTGGGACTTTGGCCTCTTTCAAAACAAAATCGACCTACATCACTCTACCCTCCCAGTCCCGATTTTTCTAATGTGAAAGATCCAACCCGGTGGATTTACTAAAGGCGATTAGAGTAAATCGCCTCCAGTCCAATGCTGGAGGGCTTAAAAAAAAAAAGCGCCTCCCGTGAAAGCCGAATTCATAGAAATCGCCTCACACTTCTATAGAAAAACACGTCAACATAGTTGATGTGTTTTTCACTCTGTAAAAAAAATCCCAATAATTTTCACTTATCCTGTCATGTGTTTATGGCCATGCTAATCCTTATAGTAGTATAAGCAGCAGCATGATAAGTGATAGAAATGTTTCTGCAAATGTCTAATGGCAGCCATCCGATGACAAACCCCTTCTTTATCCTTGGTGTCCACGCTGCTAATGACCGGCCTGGCGCTAGGGGGACCCCTTTTATAGGGAAAATGAGGTCACAGACAATAGAGCGCTCACTAGAGGCCCCTAATGTCTGTGACGTCATTTTCCCTATAAAAGGGGTCCCCCTAGCGCTAGCTCGGTCTTTAGCAGTGGGGATACCAAGGATGAAGAAGAGGTGCATCGTCAAAAGGGCCAGAAGAGGCCGAAGACCTACTGCCATCAGCCAGAAAACTTCTACAATCAAGGTGACAAGCCTCCTCCTGTGACAAAGATGAAGATCTGCAAAAGAATATCATAATTCAAGCAAGTCATCCCAAGACAGATGACAGCTAAACGGTGAGTCGCAACCTTTTTTATTTTTTACATTACACATTACACTTACATTTGACACTTTAGGTGACATTTTAAAGCTAGCCACATACTAAGGGATCCTTTCTACACATTATAAACAGGGGTAACATTTAGGGTAAGGTCATTTATTTATGCTAGGTCCATTTTAAAATCGATAAACATCAACGGCGATTCCACATCGATGGGAAAAATTCGGGCATAGTAAATGCCGCTCATTTTTCCTAAAAATCGCTGCTAAATCACAGCGATGATGATCGATGTGGAATCGCTATCAAAACTCGACTTTAGTAAATGAAGCCCTAAGACTCCCTTCCCCGCAGTCTGACCCTAAGACTCCCATCCCCACAGCCTGACCCTAAGACTCTCTTCCATGCAGCCTAACCCTAAGACTCCCATCCCCACAGCCTGACCCTAAGACTCCCTTCCGCAGCATGACCCTAAGACTACCTTCCCCACAGCCTAAACCTATGATTTCCCTGTCAGTGCGGTGGGGTCTGCGGCGTTGTGATGGGTCTGCGGCAGCACTCCAAATTACTGAATGGGTAAGTATGTTGAAAAATGAATTCAACATACTTACCCATTCGTTAGCAAAACTTTCTAAAGAGTAATATTTTTGAAATAGAGACAGACGAAAATGAACTTTCGTTGAGAATGCATCCCGGCCTGGACAATATTGTCATCTGATAGTCACATCAGTAAATGCAAATCAGGCTGTCCTTCAACATGGTGAATTATTGTAATATAAAAACGTGATAACAGGAACAATCACAGATATAATCACAGATTTGTATACAAAATGGTCAATAAACCAAATAATATTCATATTAACAGTGTAAAGATAACATAGATTTGTAAAGTGGATGTGACATGACTGCAGCATTGGCATTTAGGGCAGGATCCACACTTAATAAGAACAGCCAAATTGTGCATGCCAGATGTTATGTGATGGGTCTCCATACGTATGAAACTTTGTTCAGTACGTGTGGCGAACCGTATGACAAGGCGGCACATCCCCTCCACCCACCTAAATTCCGTTAGGTGAGCTGGTCGGGGGGGAGAGCATTTTAATTTTACAGTTGGGGTGGGCTTCAGGGCTTATGCGTGGATCAGTGGTAGGACGGTTAGGATCTAGGGCCAGATTTACTAAGCTGCAGGTTTGGAAAAGTGGAGATGTTGCCCATAGCAACCAATCAGATTCTAGCTCTCACTTTCCATTTACATACTAGAGAATGTCAGCTAGAATCTGATTGGTCGCTATGGGCAACATTTCCACTTTTCCAAACCCGCAGCTTAGTAAAGCTGGCCCCTGGTCTTTAGTTATTAACATATTTGTGTATGTATTGGAAAAATTACTAGCCGAGCCTCTTTGTTTACAAAGCAATTTCTATGCCTGCGGACAATATTTCACCCCATTATTCTTATGCAATCCACTGATTAGAGGTGTGTAGGCTGCTTCCATCACAAACAGTCCAGTCAGTAGAGGGAGTTCAGTAAACAAGTAGAGGATGTTGTGTGGAGCTTTGGCAGGAGATCTGTCTTCCTATCTAAGCTGTATCCCCTGCCTCCATGGTGTTTCTGCCCCTGAATTGTACCCATACACTTGAAGACCCTTATAACATTTTACTATGGCCAGGTGTTAAGTCTATTTAATAAATAATCTCACCTAACAGATCATTCTGCGACAACCAGTCCATGATTTTCACATTAGGAGCCAATTCTACTCCTTCTGGCCACTTGGATTTGTGATATCTCCAAATAACTTTCTGTGGAATCTTGGCAAACCCAGCGTTCATCTTCTTAGTAAATTCCACGAGAGGAATTGAAGCTAACATAGAACCCAGAGTCACCACGATAAAACCCGACTCCCCCGACTCTGTTATAAAGTCTTCCAGTTCCTGTGCAGGCATATAGGAAAAGAATTAAAATAGTTACTCTGAAAATGCAACATACATTTGAGTATATCAGAGTATACACCCATAATATTTCATGACATACGTATATATTTTGTATCCTTATGTGTATTACCATTTTAAAATTATTCGGCTTATGGTTGGAGGTCTTCTATGTTTAGGGTAGATGTCCATCTCTTCATTAAAACACCACCCAGCATTTCATCTTTAACAGTCCTATATATTTATTTCAGGCATCCTGGCTAAAGCACCAGAAACCATAAAGTATTGCTAATATATTAAAGCTGAAATATCCCCCCAGTGTGATCCCATTTTAAACACACCTTACTGGTATCTGAGAGGGAAACAACATCAAAGGAGAATTATAAGAATAATGGGCTGGATCCAGAACTACGTCCGTCTTCCATAGACGGACGTAATTCAATAAACAATAGCTACTGCGCATGCGCAGTAGCTATTATACGTAATCTGCGTATCGTTTCGATATGCGGTCTAAAAGACGGACGTAGTTCTGGATCTACCCCAATGGACATATTTATCAACGGTGTAGAAAATGCAAATTGTACCTAAACTGGTGTTTCAACATCATTTGGGAAATCTGATTATTTAATAAAGCTTGGTAGAGGTTACAACAGACTATCACATGTAGAAAATATAGTGAAGAAAAAAGAGCGCTAGGAGATGATGACAAACAGCAAAGATTTATTATTAAAAATCTTTATCATAGAATTGCTGATCAATCAGCAATAATGCAGGATAAGTACATACACTAACATACAATAAACAATAAAAAATTAATAAAACTTATCTAAAAAACTTAGTGGCCACAGTTATATAGAAATTGTAGAGCTCCGTCCTTATAGGTGCACCTATTGAATACTTGATAAAGAACAGAATCAATCTTTCACAACATTGTTTTTGAGATAAGAAGCCAATAATTATTGGACAAGAAGCAAAAAGTAAAAAGTGTCCCAATTCGCTGGACTTCAATAAGGATGTAATGCAGACCTCATATAGCTTCAAGCACTGTTGTAGCGGACCTCTTAATGCAACAATTAAATACTTGGATATGAAAGACACTTCTTTCGATACAATGTATATAGCAAAAAGTCAAAACTGGCTGGGCCAGTAAATATTTACCACCTCGGTCTTTTGAGATGTCACGGATCAATTAACAGGTGTTCTCTGCTTCTGTCTGTGTGCAGACTGGCTGCATATGTAGTGAGGTTCTCACTGTGGAAAGCCCAGTATGACGTCTCGGTCTGCACGGCTGCGGTGCTTATAATAGCTCCAGTGAATTACCTCGGTCTTTACAAGATGTTGTCAATCAAATTGGCAGGTATTTGTTTGTATCTCAGGGTCTTGGTGAAAAGAGATTTCTGACTGTATATAGGCTAGCTGCATGCGTAGTGAGGTTCTCGCTGTGGGGAGTCCCAGTGTAAGATCTCGGTCTGTACGGCTGCGGTGCTTATAGTAGCTCCAGCGAATCTTGTTATAAATAAAGATGGTCCATAGATAGTAATCAATGAATGGCAGATAAAAACGGGCAGAATATGGTCCGGAGCTCGTGGCACTGGCTCTTACGCATTTCTCCTTTACAGGTTTCTTCAGAGAACAGATATTAGGCGCTCACTTCCTGGCTGTTTGAATCCTTCCTGCACAGGTGTAGCATAATTAATGGCTACCTATAGTAACACGCTGTTTAAATAAACCTTTATTCATTTCATTGTGACTTTCATTTCTGTTACTTAGTTGTTATGGGTAACGATTTATATATAGTAATACCTTTAATAATCTATTAGTCTATTAATCTACATGTAGAAGCCTTCACCAGGGGTCACTTATGTAGCATGCCCATAGAAATATTTTTTATCATGGACATCGTGGTAAAATAACTGCAGCTGCCCTCACTATTTCCACAGGTTTATGAAAACAAAATTTCTTTTACATATATTTGTTTTATTTTGGTTTATTGAATATAGTTTGCATTTAGAAGTCACCAAGTCTGACTATTTGTGTTAATATGCTAGGGCCGTATTCCCAGATCCGTTTTCACGCGAAGTTGCGTGTGTATTTGTAGGTACGTTTTGCGCATGCGTAGTAACTTTATTTACCTAAATTACGAAATTATTGAATATACGCACGTAAGTGCTTTAGGCACAGACATGTGAATCGCACTTTGGGACATACGTATGGATGGACGCAGAGGCGGAACTATCAAGTTGTTGGCCCAGGTGCAAGAAATATGCTTTGGCCCCACCCCCTCTCCCCCCCGACCTCCACATGCACTAACACACACAAAAAAAAAAAACAACCCATAGGGTCTTTTTGGTTCTTTAACTTAAAATTTCAAATAATAATATAAATCCGTGACATGACACACCAAACATGAGACACATGACATATACAGAAAATATTTTATGAACAAGTAACACTTCTAACAATTTTTCTAACAATTTGTTAATCATATGAAAAATCCCTGTTTTCATATACATTTTATAAAAGGTTTTTTTATGTATAACACACATAGCTAACAATAATATGCAAAGACTATAATCACAATGAAAGAAGTAATGCAAAAAAATATATAAACTTTGTATAAAGCAGTGCATGTTTCCTTAAATTCATCAATTAACCATCTTTATTACATCTGCTATAAGTCACATTGGGCCTGATTCAGCCTTAATAGCATTTCTAAATATGTATTTATGCAATATCCGCACAGAGATACGCAATGAGAGTTAAGTTAGCCTTTGGGACGCGGAAGTCTGTAAGAACAAGTGCCATTTGAGTTGGCTTGCCACTTACAGTATTGCTATTACATACTAGAGAATGTCAGCTAAAATCTTATTGCATGCTATGGGCAGGGGCTGGCTGGCAAATTTTAGCCTGGGGGGCAAGCCCACAGCAGTGGCCCATAACCCGTTCTTAAAGGGTGGTTGTCAGTAAACTACTGGAGCACTTTAGGGTTAATATTATACATTGAATAACCAGTGTAATTGTCGGCTGCATCACCATCAGGAGTTTTAAAATCATCCTAAGTGTCATTACCATGGTGTTATATCAGAGAATGCATAATGCCTGACCAATGATATACCTCAATGTAACATACTGTATTAAGTAGCACAATTATATATCCCGCTGCTAATCCTATTTATAACCATCAAACCGCCATTACCATCACACTGCCCATATGATACCACTGGCCATATTATCACACTGGCCATACTTTCTAATTTCCATACATTCACTCACCCACTGCCACTACCACCACACTGCTAATACTTACTAATGCCCATACAGTCACACACACACACACACACACACTGGCCATACTTTCTAATTTCCATACAGTCACTCACCCACTGCTAATACTTTCTAATGCCCATACAGTCACACACACACACACACTGACCATACTTTTTCAAGTCCATACAATCACACACATACTGACTTCCTCTCTGTTCTTTCTTACCTTTCATTT
>WWET01010079.1:0-11405 GCA_011038615.1 Limnodynastes dumerilii
ACATTTTGACCTGTCTGCATTCTGAGCTGTAAACATTTTAACCTTTCGACATTCTGATCTGTCTACATTCTGATCTGTGTACATTCTCATATATGTAAGTGTAAGACACAAGTAATATTTTATCCATAATTGGCTCTATTTGTATTATAAACTCAGTCACACACAAGTAAAAAGTAAAGAATAAATTTTATTAACAAGATCTGTCAACATTCAGACTTGTCTACATTCTGACCTGTCGACATTCAGACTTGTCTACATTCTGACCTGTCGATATTCTGATCTGTTTATATTTTAATATGTCTACATTTTAATCTGTCTACATTCTTATCAGTCTACATTCTGATCTGTCTACATTTTGACCTATATACATTTTGAGCTGTCTACATTCTGATCTGTCTACATTCTGACCTGTCTACAATCAGACCTGTCGATATTCTGATCTGTCTACATTCAGACTTGTCTACATTCTGACCTGTTTACATTCTGACGTGTTGATATTTTTATCTGTCTACATTTTGACCTGTCTACATTTTGTGCTGTCTTCAATCTGAGCTGTCTACATTCTGAGCTGTCTACATTCTGACCTGTCGATATTCTGATCTGTCGATATTCAGACTTGTCTACATTCTGACCTGTCAATATTCAGACTTGTCTACATTCTGACCTGTCAATATCCTGATCTGTCTACATTTTAACCTGTATACATTTTGAGCTGTCTACATTTTAATCTATCTACAGCCCCTATAAAAGAATCAAGTGACTTGACGCGTTTCAAACCCCACTGGGTTCTTTTTCAAAAGACTTTACGATATTCTGTCGATATTCAGACTTGTCTACATTCTGACCTGTCAATATTCAGACTTGTCTACATTCTGACCTGTCAATATCCTGATCTGTCTACATTTTAACCTGTATACATTTTGAGCTGAGCTGTTTTTAATCTATCTACAGCCCCTATAAAAGAATCAAGTGACTTGACGCGTTTCAAACCCCACTGGGTTCTTTTTCAAAAGACTTTTGAAACTTTTGTCTCCCATTTTGCGCCCCCTATCGGGGGCCCTGAAATCTGCTGCTGCAAACACTACTGAGGAGGGATGGGGCCCCCCCAAAAAACATGAGTGTGGGCTCCAAGATTTCTGTTGCCGGCCCGCGTAGCTGATAACTGGCAAAGCTATGGGACTTGTATTCACAAAACCTGGAGCATTGCAGGTTGTCCATGCCTGTTTTTGGAATTTGATAGGCATTGGCTTGGATGGGCATGCTGGGACTTGTGGTTCCAAAGTATCTGGACATCTGGAAGCTGTCCACCTCATCTTTATAATAAAACAGGTTTTGCTGACTCTTGGAGGGAAGAAGCAGATACCAGTATGGGGGCGGGGCTTACTAATGTGATTTATGCAAATCACTTCCTAAACCCTGCCCCCTGCTCATTACTGGGGGATGGGGTGGGGCTTTATAATGCTAGTTATGTCATCAAGAACAGCCCAATCCCTAATAACACAAGGAATTACCTTATTGATAGTTTGGGGCAGGACTTGAGACCAGGATATGCATAAACTTATGTCCTCAGGCCCATAGCGGGAGATTTGCCTGCTCTCCTGGGATACTGGAGGAAATGGACAAATTTTAGGAGTCTCCCGGATATTCCGGGAGAGCCAGAAACCCAGTTATTATAAGATCTGTGCGTTGTAATCCCTACATCATAGCAGCTACTCGTAGGGCATTCCAGTTACCGGCATGCTCTGACACCTTCATAAATAAATCAGCGTTTAGCAAATTCCTAACAAGTGCTTGTAACTCCCAGGAACTTGGCGGCGGACACATTAACACATAACGAAGCGAGAATAATGTTACTAGCTGCAAAAATGTGTGAGTCTGCGGCTTTATATAGCTTTTACTGGCAGCACTGGTATTTTTATCCTTGTTTGATCTTATCCTGTTGATCAGGGGTGGAGGTGACAGACTGGGGTCTCATAGCAAGGAGGCGGGGCTCATGTATAGATGGGCGGGGCTAGGCGCAGCCAGGCAGGACTTGAGACGGAGCCTGATAGAAGGGACTGCTGCCGGATAGAAGCTTGACAGCTTGACAGCTTTTTTGTACTTTTACTAGGTGCAATAGCAGCCTGGATTCCCTGCACTTTCTGCAAGATCTTGCACCATTTCAGGGGATGGTGTAAGTGTAATATTCTATCCATAAATGGCTCTATTTGTATTATAAACACAGCCACACACAAGTAAAAAATAAAGAATACATTTTGTTAACAAGATCTGTCGACATTCAGACTTGTCTACATTCTGACCTGTCGATATTCTGATCTGTTTACATTTTAATCTGTCTACATTCTGATCTGTCTACATTCTGATCTGTCTACATTCTGATCTGTCTACATTCTGACCTGTCGACATTCAGACTTGTCTACATTCTGACCTGTCGCTATTGAGACTTGTCTACATTCTGACCTGTTGATATTCTGATCTGTCTACATTTTGACCTGTCTACATTTTGATCTGTGTACATTCTCATCTGTGTACATTCTCATCTGTGTAAGTGAAGGACGCAAGTAATATTCTATCTATCAATAAATGGCCCTATTTGTATTATAAACACAGCCGCACACAAGTAAAAAATAAAGATTCCATTTTGTCAACATTCTGATTCGTCTACATTCTGATCTGTCTACATTCTATTCTGTCTACATTCTGATATTTCTTTTTTTTTTTTTTTTTTTTTTTATTTTTTTCTAATTTTGATTTTTTTTTTTTTTTTTTTTTTTTTTTTTACATGTTTTTTATTGTAGTTTTCAAAGTATTATGGGGGGAGGGGGGTACAGAAGAAAGAAGGGTTGGGATAACATGTTAATCACAATTGATACATGCAGTGCCAAACAGACAAGAATAAACAAGGAATAAATCTATCAAGCAGAGACAAACATAGTCAATCCGACATGCTTTCATTATAAACATGAGAGTAAAACATTGAAATCCCAAAACCTAGGAACAGCAAATTGAGGGTCAGGGAGGGATGAAGGTGAGACAGAAATAGGGAAATAAAGGTAATCTTGAAGTAGGTGAGAACTATCATTGTGTAGGTGTCATAGTGTGAAGTCAACGGTTAGTCATGTGAGACAGAGTTAACCTGGAAATGAGCAAGCCTGGAGAACCATACTCCAGAGATGCATTTAGGAGAGTTATGAAGGATGCTAGTAATATATTCAAATTTGTAAATTCGCCTAATTTCCTTAATGATGGATGAAATGGAAGGGGGATATAACTGCTTCCAATGTGCCACAATCTGACACTTTTAGGATGTGCTTTATGAGAAGGCGAGTACTTTTAGACGCATCCGGGATGGTGCGAGGTAACAGAGTAGGTGGGCAAGGGTGGGATGGGAACTCCCGTGACAGAGGAGATCAGGTGGTGGACCTCTTTCCAGAGAGCTATAATCTTCGGGCAGGACCAGCATATATGAAACAGGGTGCCCTCCTCCCCGCAATGTCGCCAACATGCAGAGGAAGTAGAGGGGAAAATGAAGCTTAGCCTTTTAGAAGTTAAATACCAACGATAATAGATTTTATGAGCGTTTTCGTTAATCCGAACGCAAATGGAGGTTTTAGCAAAATTTTCTCTAATTGATGTCCAATCCTCCTCGTCAAGTGACTCTCCAAAATCTCGCTCCCATTGTAGTTCATGAGGATCTTTTAGAGGGCGCTTATACCGGAGAAACATCCGATAGAAAGTCGATATAAGTTTGGTCGGAGGGGAGAGTAGGGCGCATAGAGATTTTAATGTGGTGGAGTCTGAGGTATAAAATTGTGATGGAGCAAGGGAATTATAGAAGTGGCGCAATTGAAGGTACTGGAAGAAGCAGTTATGAGGAAGGTGGAGTATGGTCTGAAGCTCCGTGAACGAGGGAAAAAAACGGAGAGGGGACAGGTCAGAAAAGTGACAAATGCCACTAGCTATCCATGGCGAGAAGGAGTGTCTGTCAAACCCAGGTTGAAATAATGGATTATTCCAAAGAGGGTACATACACCATGGTTGAGTTAATAGTTTGTATGCCTGAGTGATTTTATCCCAAATAGAGATAGAGAAAGCTATAGTAGGCAGGAGAGAAGATAGAGTGGGTCTGTGGCGCGAAAGAAGTAAAAGAAAGGAAGAAGCAGTGACGGTGTTGGAGAAACTAGCCGCTATGTCCGCCCATACCCTGGTGCCTGTATGTGAGTGCAAAGATATACAATAAGTAAGATACGCTGCTCTATAATAAGCCAAAAAGTTTGGAGCACCAAGACCTCCCTCACGAATAGGCCAAGACAAGGTTTCCTGTCGAGTGCGAGGCTTACGGGCTGACCAAATAAATGTAGTAGCTAGTTGTTGGAGAAATTTTAAATACTTAGCAGGAATTCTAATAGGGAGTGTTTGGAATAAATATAAAAGGCGAGGTAGAATGTTCATTTTAACAGAGTTAATTCTACTTATCCAGGAAATAATGGGTTTATCCCATTTCTCAAGGTCTGTTTTAATGGAAGTGAAGAGGGGTGGAAAATTAGCAGCGAAAAGCTGTTGATAAGACTTTGTTAAGAAAATACCCAGATATTTAAGTTGTTTAGCTTGCCAACGGAAATTAAATGTGTTTTGGAGTTGGTGATGGAGGGCAGGGGAGAGATGAAGTGGCAAAATCTCAGACTTGCTAGCATTAATTTTGTAATTAGAGAGAATCCCAAAATCCGTTAGGTCCTTGAGAAGATTGGGAAGGGATATAATAGGGTTGGTGAGGGTCATTAAAATATAATCTGCATAAAGAGATATTTTGTGGTCTGTAGGACCTACCATGATACCAGTAATGTCCGAGTTGTCTCTAATTTTGATGGCAAGGGGCTCAATCATTAGCGCAAATATAAGGGGGGACAGGAGACAGCCCTGCCTAGTGCCATTCCGGATGGGGAAGGAGGAGGATTTAAATCCATCAGCTAAAACTGACGCAGTGGGGTTATAATAGAGAGCAGCTATAGCGTTCAAAAAGGGACCCTGCATACCCATGGCAGAGAGTACTTGTTGCGTATATGTCCAGTCCACTCTGTCGAATGCCTTTTCCGCATGCAATGCCACCACGAGAGCACGGAGGCCCCTAGTGTTTGCTATTTGCTATAGCCCTCCTAGTGTTGTCAGACGCCTGACGGCCGGGGCTAAAACCCACCTGGTCCGGATGTACAAGCGAAGTGACAATCGAATTCAGACGGTTTGCCAGGATTTTGGTGAAGAGCTTAAGATCGACATTCAACTGCGATATTGGTCTGTAATTACTACAGGAGGTAGAGTCCCTTTTCCGGTTTAGGGATCACTACGATCTCCACTCCCGTGGTTTTTGGGGAGTGAGATGGAGCTTAGGAAATTTTTAACTTTATTAGCTAAAATTGCTGGGCTAGAGAAGTGAGGTTCTAAGTTATATAAAGAAGAGTAGAACTCTTTAAATCAGTCAGCAATCTGCTTAGGATCATAGATCCTAGAACCATGCTGTGATTTAATGACAGCAATATGGTTTCTAGTACGTTTATCTCTGAGCTTTTGAGCCAAAAGGCGGTCTGCCCTGTCTCCCTTCTCATAATATTTCTGTCTAAGCCATTGTAGGGTTTTAGCAGCTTTTTTAGAGAGGAGTTGGTGAAGTTGACTCTTCAAGGCCAATAATTTAATGCGAGTCTTACGTTTGGGATATCTTTGGAAGCGGATTGTTAGGGAGGTAATTTGGGTTTCCAAAGCTTTAAAACGTGCTCTCAGTTTTAGTTCTATTAGCAGCTAGGGAAATCAAGGTACCTCGGACAGAAGCCTTATGCGCCTCCCAGACTATGGCCAGGGAGACCTCAGGAGAGGAGTTAAATGAAATTTAGTCAGTGATAGACAGTGCAATAGAGTCAACATGTGCTTTAGTGAGGAGTAATGATTCATCTACAACATGTGCTTTAGTGAGGAGTAATGATTCATCTAGACGCCATTGAAGGGAGGATAGATCTATCATAAGAGAGACAGAGGAATAATCAGACCAGACCATCGGGGTAATGGAGGCGCAGGAGAGACGCTGCGTAAGATTGCAATCTATTAGAATCATATCAATACGCGAATGTGTATTGTGAGGAGAGGAATAGTGAGTATATTGTTTGCTAGTAGGATAGAGGGTGCGCCATGAGTCATACAGGTCGAATCGGGTGAGCATAGAGGCGAGAGTCTTGGAGAGGCGAACCGAGCCCGACGAAGCAGAGAAAGGAGCGCAACGATCAAGGGCAGGATCAAGAAACGCATTGAAATCTCCGCCGACTACAGTATATCCTTGTGCTAGTTGTGATCAAATTTGAAAAAACTCGGAGAGGAAGGCACCCTGGCCCACATTAGGAGCATAAACCGAGGCAATAGTAATGATGATGGGACCCAATGAGCCTATTAGGTAACGGCCGAGTGGGTCCACTGTAGAGGAAAGTAGAGAGAATGGAACTTTATGACAGAATAAGACCGCTATGCCCCTTTGCTTAGTGTTGGAAGAAGCGTAAAACGCCTGAGAAAAGTATCTATTCTGTAAACCGGGGTGGGGCTTTTTAAAGTGAGATTCTTGCAAAAGAGCGATATCTACCGAGTGACGTTTAAATTGTTGCAGGGCTATAGTTCGCTTTGAAGGGGAGTTGAAACCCTTAACATTCAGGGACAAAACTTTAAGTGTCATGGTGGATGAAATGTCAGAAAAGCTGAGATAGTCAAACGAACTCCTTCAAGATATTTGGGGAGAGGATAAAGGAAGACCAAGCTCCTGTTAAGGAGAGAGGTCCAGGGAGAACAAACAAGGTGCCAAGATGGTACCGGAAATTTGTGGGGGGTGGTTCGCTAACGGAGAAGGTGAAAAGAGACCATGTAGGTAATATGGAGGAGGGGTAGGATGGTGGGGAATGGTGGGACTAAAAATGACGTTAATGACGGCTTACAATTATATATAGCGAGTAATACTGTACTATTGAACCACATACCTAGGAGGAAAGGCAGTGAAAAAATGTAAACAAGAACATGTAATAAAGTGTAATAAAATTTACGAGAATATGTAGCAAAGACATATAATAAATATTAATAGAGTCTCACGTGACCCAGGGAGCGTATCTGTAGCTGAGTCCAGAGTAACTACCACGGAAACCAACCAGCGGTTTTACCTAGAGAGGGAGAAAAAATCAGGTAGAACAGGGTCGTGGAGTTCAGACAATATAAACAGACCAAGAGAAATCTGCAAACAGCGTCCAATTAAGTGGTGGACCACTCGGGGGGAGGCGGTCATCGTCTGACGGGAGCAGAGAAGGTGCGTATCCCCGGAGTCCGGTAGCAGGTTGAGTAGACGGAGTGTGTGGAGACCTTGGTCCAAGGTCTTAATCAGGTGTGTATTGCCCGAGAGGGAGGAGATGAGCTGAAAGGGAAACCCCCATCTGGAACGCAGAACTTGTGTAACATCTGCTAAGTCCCTGCGTTTCTTTAGAGTAGAAGGGGCCAGATCTTGGAAAATTTGTGGGGAAGTCACTTGGTAATCAATATCAGGGGAGTTCCTGGAAGCTTGTAAGATACGTTCTTTGCTTGTGTAATAGTGGAACCAAATGAGGATATCCCGAGGGGGCTGGCCGGGCGGGGGTTTGTTGCGAAGGGCCCGATGGGCACGGTCCATGAGAAGATCAGAGCTGGAAGCAGTTGGGACTAGTTGTTTGAATAGGCCTCCAAGATATTCAGAGAGATCAGAATTAGAGATGGTTTCTGGAACATTTTTGATGCAAAGGTTGTTACGTCTTGAGCGATTTTCTTGATCCTCAATTTGATTTTTCAGAGAATCTAGCTTGGTGCGAATCGCAACTAAGTCTTCGTCTGTTTGTGCTTGATATGTACATAGTTTGTCCGTTTTTTTTTCTAGTGAATCAGTGCGGGTTCCAATGGCAGCAATTTCAGACCTGAGTTCAGCGAGCATAGCACGGATCTCTGTTTGAATAGTGATTTTAACTTGAGAAGTGATCTCTGAGATAGTGGGGTGTTGAGGTTCGCTGTCAGATTCTGGCTGCTGCGATTCTGAAGGAGAGGGGGGTGAAGGAGAGGGTTGTTTCTCACGTCTATGTGGTTCTCGTAGTGATGACGGCTTAGTCCCACCAAATTCTCATAAAGTTATTAGAAACGACGAAGCATGGTGAACAAGAATATAAAAAAAGCTGATTTTTTAAGTTGGAGTCAGAGCTATTTGTAGACTAATACTGCCCTCCAGTGGAAGTAGAAGGTAATACACTTGGTCAGATCCTCTATCAGTTTAGCCACGATTATTTACAGAAAAACAGTTCTTATAGATTGAAGCAGGATCAGTTTGTAGACCTATGCTGCCCTCCAGTGGATGGTAATGGTAACACACTTGGTCAATTACACTGACATATTTCAATCAAGATTATAAAAGCCAAAATTGAGTGAGAAAATACTTATGGCTGTTTCTTCCTTAAAAAAGAGGATGTAGGCAGTAGGTAAGTGTGATCAGTGCTCCCTGGTGACCTGCCAATCGTTGGAGCTATCAGGCAAGGAAAATGGGTAGGCAGGGAGAGGCATTTTGCATAAGAAAGTCACAAGGGAGTAGCCTGTAGGTGCTGACTGTGTAGGGATTCAGGGACACTGGGGTTAATTGAAGGGTGCACGGAGGGTGAGGAAAGGCACAGGGAGAGTCCAGTACTGTAAGGGGAGATATCGTTCCCGCAGGCAATGCAGGAGGGCCCCGCGCGGGAAAGTACCTCTGTGCAGTAACTTGTTGGAAAGATGGCCGCCGGCAGTTTTCTCCCTACCATGCACCACGAGGGCTCAAACGGTGACTCTGTTCTCCTCCAACCGAAGCCAGCAACGTGTACAGCGGGTCCCAGAGGTGGTATTCAGCAGGTCCCAGAGATGGTAATCCAGCGTCCCGCTTCACCCAGGAGGTTCCGCCGGGGTCTGCGGAGGAAACGGGGCAGGAGGCTCAGGTAGGCTAAAGGCAAGTAGGCCTCACATTTTAAAAGGGCTCCGGACCGCCGCGTAGATGCTATGTGGAAGTCTCGGTCCGGGCTCTAAACAGTTGTGACAGAGGCTGGGTGGCTATAATAGTAAGGTGGTGGGGGTATAAAACCCCTGAGATGGGATATTAGAGGTTTAGTGGAGGAGCTCTGAGCAAGTGCGTCCGTTCAGCTCCGCGGCAAGACCACGCCCCGATATTTCTACATTAAGACCTGTCGACATTCTGACCTGTCGATATTCTGATCTGTCTACATTTTGAGCTGTCTACATTCTGGTCTGTCAACATACTGATCTCATTAATAAGAAAAAATTATGGCCATACACTACAGGGCTTTGTTTGTCATTTTGAATGCCTAAATAGCTGTGTATTGCTGCAAAGTATGTATATATTTGTCATGGGTGTTTTTTTGACTATAAACTAAAAAGAAAAATAAATCCCTATTAGCAACATGTAAACCTGTATAGGCAGCCGCAAGGCACCTCACAGTGTCCAGTGCCCATTTTCACTCTGTCCTATCCAGAATTGCACACTTAAGCGTAAAGATGCAACTCTGGACGGAACGTACAAAGCTTTCACATTACTTCTGCGCTTGCAAAAACTCTGGATTACTTCCAAAGCTGTGACCCTACAGGCAAGAACCTCCAAAATACTGACCAAGAGAATGAGTCCAGTCCACAGCCTGAATGTCCATAAGACCAGGCAGATTGTCTCTGACCACAATGATATTTGCTCCAGTGTCTTTATCTGCCCTCTGTATTTTGCGTGTCTGCCAGTCACTCCAGTATATATGTGCCCAGAAGAGACTCAGTCCGTACGGGTGCTGGACTGGGGAGACCAGGATCTGTCTGTTTCTCCCCATCAGATCAGAGGGACTATCTTCTATAAAGAGGGACAAAAGACACAGAGATGGGAATGTCAGGTTTGGAGAGAAAAACTGAAGTCGTCACAACCAATCAAAAACCTTTATGGATCTTTTAAAAAGGGATTACAAAAAAAAAAAAGAAATATAACTGTTACAAAGGAAATAAATACAATAAACAGAACAAACTATTAAATTGTATTGTCCAATTCTAATAGTGGTAAATAAGGTACATGAAAAGTTCCGTAAGGCAACTTATAAGTTACAAGAAACAATACTCCAACAAGGAGGTGTGAGCATCATATTGACAGTTACATAGGTTTATACATCCTTAGCACCATTACGTTGATACCACACACTAAGAAAAGGGAACGGCCAACAGGGTCATAAGGACGGAAAACCATACATGACGTGATGCTGCATGTTGACATTTTGACCTGTCTGCATTCTGAGCTGTAAACATTTTGACCTGTCTACATTCTGATCTGTGTACATTCTCATATATGTAAGTGTAAGACGCAAGTAATATTTTATCCATAATTGGCCCTATTTGTATTAAAAACTCAGTCACACACAAGTAAAAAATAAAGAATACATTTTATTAACAAGATCTGTTGACATTCAGACTTGTCTACATTCTGACCTGTCGATATTCTGATCTGTCTACATTTTGAGCTGTCTACATTCTGGTCTGTCAACATACTGATCTCATTAATAAGAAAAAATTATGGCCATACACTACAGGGCTTTGTTTGTCATTTTGAATGCCTAAATAGCAGTGTATTGCTGCAAAGTATGTATATATTTGTCATGGGTGTGTTTTTGACTATAAACTAAAAAGAAAAATAAATCCCTAAGTTCCGTAAGGCAACTTATAAGTTACAAGAAACAATACTCCAACAAGGAGGTGTGAGCAGCATATTGACAGTTACATAGGTTTATACAGCCTTAGCACCATTACGTTGATACCACACACTAAGAAAAGGGAACGGCCAACAGGGTCATAAGGACGGAAAACCATACATGACGTGATGCTGCATGTTGACATTTTGACCTGTCTGCATTCTGAGCTGTAAACATTTTGACCTGTCTACATTCTGATCTGTGTACATTCTCATATATGTAAGTGTAAGACGCAAGTAATATTTTATCCATAATTGGCCCTATTTGTATTATAAACTCAGTCACACACAAGTAAAAAATAAAGAATACGTTTTATTAACAAGATCTGTTGACATTCAGACTTGTCTACATTCTGACCTGTCGATATTCTGATCTCTTTACATTTTAATCTGTCTACATTCTTATCTATCTACATTCAGACTTGTCTACATTCTGACCTGTCGATATTCTGATCTCTTTACATTTTAATCTGTCTACATTCTTATCTATCTACATTCAGACTTGTCTACATTCTGACCTGTCGATATTCTGATCTCTTTACATTTTAATCTGTCTACATTCTTATCTATCTACATTCAGACTTGTCTACATTCTGACCTGTCGATATTCTGATCT
>WWET01010080.1:8650-22247 GCA_011038615.1 Limnodynastes dumerilii
GGAGTGCCAGGGGGGAGTCAGCGATGTAACGCTGAGCGTTAGCACGCTCAGCGCTACATGGTAGATTTGGATCAGGCCCGTAAACTCCATAAAATCCTAGCGGTCCTAAAGATATGATTTTTTGAAAAAGATTGGTAGTTTATTCGGAAAAATGGTCGGATATTCTTCATGGCAAAATTAACTTATAAAACACTCATATGGGTAACCAGGGAAATGTTGGTAGGAGGAACGGTTTAGAATGATGAGGATACGTTCTCTGGTTCTCTGGGGTTGTGACCCCAAAGTGGTTTGACCTGCACCTTTTTTACATTTGAAGATGCAGGATAATGATCAATTAAAAAAAAACTTTATTAACATGGGTTTCAAGTGAAAGGAATCAAAATAAATAGATGGGATTTACTACGGATTGGATTCGGAGCATGATGTTGTTGGCTGCCATACTTTCCACTGCGTTGGGAAAGGCAATAGTGTGCGTTACTCAATAATAGGGACTTTCTCGCCAATGCCCTCCGACCCAGCAGCGATCGTGTTGTCTAGGAAATGTTTGGGGTGTGTTTTGTTGGCGTAGAGACAAATCCCGTGCACTAGACCGCAATGGCGACGGATGATCACATAACGCAGTGGTTCCTAAACGTTGCCGATTTGAGGCCCACGTTGGGGTCGCAATCATTTTTTTCAAGGTGTCCTTGAGCCAAAAGATTTACGGAGCCGTCCTGTTGGATTAAAGCACAAGTCAGGACAAAAATACTTAAGGAGTTTTTATTTTTAATGAATAACAACTGTGTAACGAGCTTAATGGACTGGCTATAGCTTGTTTTTCTTTAAAGAATGGCTTCCTGGGGAATCAACGTCCTCTTTATGTATCTTCCGCAGACCAGTGTAGTAAGCATGGTGTATACTCAGTCCGAGATCCTGCAGAAAGAAGTCTATCTCTTCGAGCGCATCGATTCGGCGAACCGCGAGAGCATGAAACACCTGAAGGCCATTTGTTTTCTCAGACCCACCAAGGTGAACGCAGAACCTTACTCTTTTTTTCTTTGTTCTCCTCCTTCCTCTTTCTCCTCCTTTCTCTTTCCTCTTCCTTCCTCTTCCTTCTTCTTCCATCTTCTTCCTTCTTCATCTTCTTCCTTCTTCTTCTTCCTTCTTCTTCCTTCTTCTTCTTCTTCCTTCTTCTTCTTCCGTCTTCGTCTTCTTCCTCCGTCTTCGTCTTCTTCCTCCGTCTTCGTCTTCTTCCTCCTTCTTCGTCTTCTTCCTCCGTCTTCGTCTTCTTCCTCCTCCTTCCATCTTCTTCCTTCTTCATCTTCTTCCTTCTTCTTCTTCCGTATTCTTCCTTCTTCTTCTTCTTCCTTCTTCTTCTTCCGTCTTCGTCTTCTTCCTTCGTCTTCGTCTTCTTCCTCCGTCTTAGTCTTCTTCCTCCTTCTTCATCTTCTTCCTTCTTCTTCCATCTTCTTCCTTCTTCTTCTTCTTCCTTCTTCTTCTTCCTTCTTCTTCTTCCGTCTTCGTCTTCTTCCTCCGTCTTCGTCTTCGTCTTCTTCCTCCGTCTTAGTCTTCTTCCTCCTTCTTCGTCTTCTTCCTCCTTCTTCGTCTTCTTTCTCCTTCTTCGTCTTCTTCCTCCTTCTTCGTCTTCTTCCTCCTTCTTCGTCTTCTTCCTCCTTCTTCGTCTTCTTCCTCCTTCTTCGTCTTCTTCCTCCTTCTTCGTCTTCTTCCTCCTTCTTCGTCTTCTTCCTCCTTCTTCGTCTTCTTCCTCCTTCTTCGTCTTCTTCCTCCTTCTTCGTCTTCTTCCTCCTTCTTCGTCTTCTTCCTCCTTCTTCGTCTTCTTCCTCCTTCTTCGTCTTCTTCCTCCTTCTTCGTCTTCTTCCTCCTTCTTCGTCTTCTTCCTCCTTCTTCGTCTTCTTCCTCCTTCTTCGTCTTCTTCCTCCTTCTTCGTCTTCTTCCTCCTTCTTCGTCTTCTTCCTCCTTCTTCGTCTTCTTCCTCCTTCTTCGTCTTCTTCCTCCTTCTTCGTCTTCTTCCTCCTTCTTCGTCTTCTTCCTCCTTCTTCGTCTTCTTCCTCCTTCTTCGTCTTCTTCCTCCTTCTTCGTCTTCTTCCTCCTTCTTCGTCTTCTTCCTCCTTCTTCGTCTTCTTCCTCCTTCTTCGTCTTCTTCCTCCTTCTTCGTCTTCTTCCTCCTTCTTCGTCTTCTTCCTCCTTCTTCGTCTTCTTCCTCCTTCTTCGTCTTCTTCCTCCTTCTTCGTCTTCTTCCTCCTTCTTCGTCTTCTTCCTCCTTCTTCGTCTTCTTCCTCCTTCTTCGTCTTCTTCCTCCTTCTTCGTCTTCTTCCTCCTTCTTCGTCTTCTTCCTCCTTCTTCGTCTTCTTCCTCCTTCTTCGTCTTCTTCCTCCTTCTTCGTCTTCTTCCTCCTTCTTCGTCTTCTTCCTCCTTCTTCGTCTTCTTCCTCCTTCTTCGTCTTCTTCCTCCTTCTTCGTCTTCTTCCTCCTTCTTCGTCTTCTTCCTCCTTCTTCGTCTTCTTCCTCCTTCTTCGTCTTCTTCCTCCTTCTTCGTCTTCTTCCTCCTTCTTCGTCTTCTTCCTCC
Source organism: Limnodynastes dumerilii (assembly GCA_011038615.1). Taxonomy (NCBI): domain Eukaryota; kingdom Metazoa; phylum Chordata; class Amphibia; order Anura; family Limnodynastidae; genus Limnodynastes; species Limnodynastes dumerilii. The sequence goes on from WWET01010080.1 coordinate 11,216, forward strand.
TTCTTCGTCTTCTTCCTCCTTCTTCGTCTTCTTCCTCCTTCTTCGTCTTCTTCCTCCTTCTTCGTCTTCTTCCTCCTTCTTCGTCTTCTTCCTCCTTCTTCGTCTTCTTCCTCCTTCTTCGTCTTCTTCCTCCTTCTTCGTCTTCTTCCTCCTTCTTCGTCTTCTTCCTCCTTCTTCGTCTTCTTCCTCCTTCTTCGTCTTCTTCCTCCTTCTTCGTCTTCTTCCTCCTTCTTCGTCTTCTTCCTCCTTCTTCGTCTTCTTCCTCCTTCTTCGTCTTCTTCCTCCTTCTTCGTCTTCTTCCTCCTTCTTCGTCTTCTTCCTCCTTCTTCGTCTTCTTCCTCCTTCTTCGTCTTCTTCCTCCTTCTTCGTCTTCTTCCTCCTTCTTCGTCTTCTTCCTCCTTCTTCGTCTTCTTCCTCCTTCTTCGTCTTCTTCCTCCTTCTTCGTCTTCTTCCTCCTTCTTCGTCTTCTTCCTCCTTCTTCGTCTTCTTCCTCCTTCTTCGTCTTCTTCCTCCTTCTTCGTCTTCTTCCTCCTTCTTCGTCTTCTTCCTCCTTCTTCGTCTTCTTCCTCCTTCTTCGTCTTCTTCCTCCTTCTTCGTCTTCTTCCTCCTTCTTCGTCTTCTTCCTCCTTCTTCGTCTTCTTCCTCCTTCTTCGTCTTCTTCCTCCTTCTTCGTCTTCTTCCTCCTTCTTCGTCTTCTTCCTCCTTCTTCGTCTTCTTCCTCCTTCTTCGTCTTCTTCCTCCTTCTTCGTCTTCTTCCTCCTTCTTCGTCTTCTTCCTCCTTCTTCGTCTTCTTCCTCCTTCTTCGTCTTCTTCCTCCTTCTTCGTCTTCTTCCTCCTTCTTCGTCTTCTTCCTCCTTCTTCGTCTTCTTCCTCCTTCTTCGTCTTCTTCCTCCTTCTTCGTCTTCTTCCTCCTTCTTCGTCTTCTTCCTCCTTCTTCGTCTTCTTCCTCCTTCTTCGTCTTCTTCCTCCTTCTTCGTCTTCTTCCTCCTTCTTCGTCTTCTTCCTCCTTCTTCGTCTTCTTCCTCCTTCTTCGTCTTCTTCCTCCTTCTTCGTCTTCTTCCTCCTTCTTCGTCTTCTTCCTCCTTCTTCGTCTTCTTCCTCCTTCTTCGTCTTCTTCCTCCTTCTTCGTCTTCTTCCTCCTTCTTCGTCTTCTTCCTCCTTCTTCGTCTTCTTCCTCCTTCTTCGTCTTCTTCCTCCTTCTTCGTCTTCTTCCTCCTTCTTCGTCTTCTTCCTCCTTCTTCGTCTTCTTCCTCCTTCTTCGTCTTCTTCCTCCTTCTTCGTCTTCTTCCTCCTTCTTCGTCTTCTTCCTCCTTCTTCGTCTTCTTCCTCCTTCTTCGTCTTCTTCCTCCTTCTTCGTCTTCTTCCTCCTTCTTCGTCTTCTTCCTCCTTCTTCGTCTTCTTCCTCCTTCTTCGTCTTCTTCCTCCTTCTTCGTCTTCTTCCTCCTTCTTCGTCTTCTTCCTCCTTCTTCGTCTTCTTCCTCCTTCTTCGTCTTCTTCCTCCTTCTTCGTCTTCTTCCTCCTTCTTCGTCTTCTTCCTCCTTCTTCGTCTTCTTCCTCCTTCTTCGTCTTCTTCCTCCTTCTTCGTCTTCTTCCTCCTTCTTCGTCTTCTTCCTCCTTCTTCGTCTTCTTCCTCCTTCTTCGTCTTCTTCCTCCTTCTTCGTCTTCTTCCTCCTTCTTCGTCTTCTTCCTCCTTCTTCGTCTTCTTCCTCCTTCTTCGTCTTCTTCCTCCTTCTTCGTCTTCTTCCTCCTTCTTCGTCTTCTTCCTCCTTCTTCGTCTTCTTCCTCCTTCTTCGTCTTCTTCCTCCTTCTTCGTCTTCTTCCTCCTTCTTCGTCTTCTTCCTCCTTCTTCGTCTTCTTCCTCCTTCTTCGTCTTCTTCCTCCTTCTTCGTCTTCTTCCTCCTTCTTCGTCTTCTTCCTCCTTCTTCGTCTTCTTCCTCCTTCTTCGTCTTCTTCCTCCTTCTTCGTCTTCTTCCTCCTTCTTCGTCTTCTTCCTCCTTCTTCGTCTTCTTCCTCCTTCTTCGTCTTCTTCCTCCTTCTTCGTCTTCTTCCTCCTTCTTCGTCTTCTTCCTCCTTCTTCGTCTTCTTCCTCCTTCTTCGTCTTCTTCCTCCTTCTTCGTCTTCTTCCTCCTTCTTCGTCTTCTTCCTCCTTCTTCGTCTTCTTCCTCCTTCTTCGTCTTCTTCCTCCTTCTTCGTCTTCTTCCTCCTTCTTCGTCTTCTTCCTCCTTCTTCGTCTTCTTCCTCCTTCTTCGTCTTCTTCCTCCTTCTTCGTCTTCTTCCTCCTTCTTCGTCTTCTTCCTCCTTCTTCGTCTTCTTCCTCCTTCTTCGTCTTCTTCCTCCTTCTTCGTCTTCTTCCTCCTTCTTCGTCTTCTTCCTCCTTCTTCGTCTTCTTCCTCCTTCTTCGTCTTCTTCCTCCTTCTTCGTCTTCTTCCTCCTTCTTCGTCTTCTTCCTCCTTCTTCGTCTTCTTCCTCCTTCTTCGTCTTCTTCCTCCTTCTTCGTCTTCTTCCTCCTTCTTCGTCTTCTTCCTCCTTCTTCGTCTTCTTCCTCCTTCTTCGTCTTCTTCCTCCTTCTTCGTCTTCTTCCTCCTTCTTCGTCTTCTTCCTCCTTCTTCGTCTTCTTCCTCCTTCTTCGTCTTCTTCCTCCTTCTTCGTCTTCTTCCTCCTTCTTCGTCTTCTTCCTCCTTCTTCGTCTTCTTCCTCCTTCTTCGTCTTCTTCCTCCTTCTTCGTCTTCTTCCTCCTTCTTCGTCTTCTTCCTCCTTCTTCGTCTTCTTCCTCCTTCTTCGTCTTCTTCCTCCTTCTTCGTCTTCTTCCTCCTTCTTCGTCTTCTTCCTCCTTCTTCGTCTTCTTCCTCCTTCTTCGTCTTCTTCCTCCTTCTTCGTCTTCTTCCTCCTTCTTCGTCTTCTTCCTCCTTCTTCGTCTTCTTCCTCCTTCTTCGTCTTCTTCCTCCTTCTTCGTCTTCTTCCTCCTTCTTCGTCTTCTTCCTCCTTCTTCGTCTTCTTCCTCCTTCTTCGTCTTCTTCCTCCTTCTTCGTCTTCTTCCTCCTTCTTCGTCTTCTTCCTCCTTCTTCGTCTTCTTCCTCCTTCTTCGTCTTCTTCCTCCTTCTTCGTCTTCTTCCTCCTTCTTCGTCTTCTTCCTCCTTCTTCGTCTTCTTCCTCCTTCTTCGTCTTCTTCCTCCTTCTTCGTCTTCTTCCTCCTTCTTCGTCTTCTTCCTCCTTCTTCGTCTTCTTCCTCCTTCTTCGTCTTCTTCCTCCTTCTTCGTCTTCTTCCTCCTTCTTCGTCTTCTTCCTCCTTCTTCGTCTTCTTCCTCCTTCTTCGTCTTCTTCCTCCTTCTTCGTCTTCTTCCTCCTTCTTCGTCTTCTTCCTCCTTCTTCGTCTTCTTCCTCCTTCTTCGTCTTCTTCCTCCTTCTTCGTCTTCTTCCTCCTTCTTCGTCTTCTTCCTCCTTCTTCGTCTTCTTCCTCCTTCTTCGTCTTCTTCCTCCTTCTTCGTCTTCTTCCTCCTTCTTCGTCTTCTTCCTCCTTCTTCGTCTTCTTCCTCCTTCTTCGTCTTCTTCCTCCTTCTTCGTCTTCTTCCTCCTTCTTCGTCTTCTTCCTCCTTCTTCGTCTTCTTCCTCCTTCTTCGTCTTCTTCCTCCTTCTTCGTCTTCTTCCTCCTTCTTCGTCTTCTTCCTCCTTCTTCGTCTTCTTCCTCCTTCTTCGTCTTCTTCCTCCTTCTTCGTCTTCTTCCTCCTTCTTCGTCTTCTTCCTCCTTCTTCGTCTTCTTCCTCCTTCTTCGTCTTCTTCCTCCTTCTTCGTCTTCTTCCTCCTTCTTCGTCTTCTTCCTCCTTCTTCGTCTTCTTCCTCCTTCTTCGTCTTCTTCCTCCTTCTTCGTCTTCTTCCTCCTTCTTCGTCTTCTTCCTCCTTCTTCGTCTTCTTCCTCCTTCTTCGTCTTCTTCCTCCTTCTTCGTCTTCTTCCTCCTTCTTCGTCTTCTTCCTCCTTCTTCGTCTTCTTCCTCCTTCTTCGTCTTCTTCCTCCTTCTTCGTCTTCTTCCTCCTTCTTCGTCTTCTTCCTCCTTCTTCGTCTTCTTCCTCCTTCTTCGTCTTCTTCCTCCTTCTTCGTCTTCTTCCTCCTTCTTCGTCTTCTTCCTCCTTCTTCGTCTTCTTCCTCCTTCTTCGTCTTCTTCCTCCTTCTTCGTCTTCTTCCTCCTTCTTCGTCTTCTTCCTCCTTCTTCGTCTTCTTCCTCCTTCTTCGTCTTCTTCCTCCTTCTTCGTCTTCTTCCTCCTTCTTCGTCTTCTTCCTCCTTCTTCGTCTTCTTCCTCCTTCTTCGTCTTCTTCCTCCTTCTTCGTCTTCTTCCTCCTTCTTCGTCTTCTTCCTCCTTCTTCGTCTTCTTCCTCCTTCTTCGTCTTCTTCCTCCTTCTTCGTCTTCTTCCTCCTTCTTCGTCTTCTTCCTCCTTCTTCGTCTTCTTCCTCCTTCTTCGTCTTCTTCCTCCTTCTTCGTCTTCTTCCTCCTTCTTCGTCTTCTTCCTCCTTCTTCGTCTTCTTCCTCCTTCTTCGTCTTCTTCCTCCTTCTTCGTCTTCTTCCTCCTTCTTCGTCTTCTTCCTCCTTCTTCGTCTTCTTCCTCCTTCTTCGTCTTCTTCCTCCTTCTTCGTCTTCTTCCTCCTTCTTCGTCTTCTTCCTCCTTCTTCGTCTTCTTCCTCCTTCTTCGTCTTCTTCCTCCTTCTTCGTCTTCTTCCTCCTTCTTCGTCTTCTTCCTCCTTCTTCGTCTTCTTCCTCCTTCTTCGTCTTCTTCCTCCTTCTTCGTCTTCTTCCTCCTTCTTCGTCTTCTTCCTCCTTCTTCGTCTTCTTCCTCCTTCTTCGTCTTCTTCCTCCTTCTTCGTCTTCTTCCTCCTTCTTCGTCTTCTTCCTCCTTCTTCGTCTTCTTCCTCCTTCTTCGTCTTCTTCCTCCTTCTTCGTCTTCTTCCTCCTTCTTCGTCTTCTTCCTCCTTCTTCGTCTTCTTCCTCCTTCTTCGTCTTCTTCCTCCTTCTTCGTACACATACGTGAATGGCCCATACGTTCACAATTACGCTACGTTAATGTGCGTATTTTCTATGGTGCGCATGCGCAGTGCATACAAAACAGCGATTTTACGTCTCCGCCACGCGTAAATTCACTCCGACACGTAGTTCTAGATCTACCCCAATGCCACTACGTGGCCTAAATACGTGGAGCGTGAGTAGGGTGGCGCAGTGTAATGGTGACTGTAAATAGAGGTTCCGATTATTGCGAGCGCCACGGGCACAATACAGCGGCCGCCATGTCTGAGCCTCTGTAATGCGTTGAAGCGTCGCCTCCTGACACGAGGGTGTGGAGTAGGTGGCGGGAGGTCCCCCCTGGACTTACACATGACCTGACATGACAGAGTTGTGATGTAAACAGCCCTTTGTTACGTCTGTGATCGGCTCTGGATTGTGGGGGCACTTGCTTGGGCCACGCCCCTTACTGCAGTTTGACTTCGTCCCTCCACCCCCTTCCCGCCCTCAGAACGCAGTAGAAAATGGCGTCACGCCGGCTGGTTACACTCGCCTCTGGATCGGGCGCGCGGAGATCAGCGATTTCTATTAACGGCTGTGTGATCGTTCTGTACGTCTCGTTTTTAGTCGTAATCTTGTCTATTTTGTGCTTTGCGCCATTGCCTGTTTTGCGTACGTTTGGCGTCCCCTGAGGTCGCGTACGCTCATTCTCGCTCCGTGTCTTGCAGGAGTTCTATGGAGATTACATTGCGGTGAATCCTCACGTGTTCTCGTTAAACATCGTTGGCTGCTATCAGGTGAGATCTTCATCCGGAAAGGGGGAGGGGAAATCGCTGTGATTGGGGAGAGCGCGCCATTACCACAACAGATCGGGATCCAGGATTAGGTCCTAGCCACACAGGAGGGTCCTCACGTACTCTGCACTCTCCTCCTCCGTTCCCGATGGCAGCGGACGTCTGAGTCGAGTCCAGTAAATGAAAACGGTTTCCAGACTCCGCCCATTGTCATCGTGAATTGTCTCTCTGTATGATATTGTACACTGTGAACCAGTCCTGTTTCTGTCCCCTCCTCCTCCTCCTCCTCCTCACCGGTCGTCTGTCTTCCTCTAAACCGTAACTTCTGAATCGCAGGGTCGTAACTGGGACCCTCTCCTCCTGTCCCGAGCCACGCAAGGCCTGACCGCTCTACTGCTCTCCCTGAAGAAGTGCCCCATGATCCGGTACCAGCTCTCCTCAGACATGGCCAAGAGGCTGGCGGAGGGGGTCAAGGTGGGTAGAAAATAAAAAAAATGACGTGTGTGTGTGGGGGAGGGGGGGGAGGGTGAAAGCTATAAACTCCATCTAAATAGGACGCAGGTCCCCAGTGTCCAACTGGCTGGGATATCGATTGCTTATGCCTGGATGAGCCATAGAAATCGATCGCCGGAGCACCGAAAGGTAAGTCTAAGAGCTACCACAACCCTTCCCCTAATTCTAACCCTAGCCCTCCCTTCTCCCCACAGCCTGACCTTAATACTCCCTTCTCTATAGCCTAACCCTACACATTCCCTTCTACCTAGCCTGACCCTAACACTCCCTTCTCTATAGCCTAACCCTAACATTCCCTTCTCCCCACAGCCTGACCTTAATACTCCCTTCTCTATAGCCTAACCCTACACATTCCCTTCTACCTAGCCTGACCCTAACACTCCCTTCTCTATAGCCTAACCCTAACATTCCCTTCTCCCCGCAGCCTGACCCTAATACTCCCTTCTCTATAGCCTAACCCTAACACTCCCTTCTCCCCGCAGCCTGACCCTAATACTCCCGTCTCTATAGCCTAACCCTAACATTCCCTTCTCCCTAGCCTGACCCTAATACTCCCTTCTCTATAGCCTGACCCTAACATTCCCCACTCCCCGCAGCCTGACCCTAATACTCCTGTCTCTATAGCCTAACCCTAACATTCCCTTCTCCCCGCAGTCTGACCCTAATACTCCTGTCTCTATAGCCTAACCCTAACATTCCCTTCTCCCCGCAGCCTGACCCTTATACTCCTGTCTCTATAGCCTAACCCTAACTGGAGGGTGATTGGTTTGGAGGGAATGTGCGGATAATGAGGTCAGTGAAGGGGTAGTGGATAAGTGGAGTAACCTCCCATCTGAGGGGTAGAGGTGACACAGTAGCACAGTGATGGTGAAATAGGGTCAGTATTTTAGTTTCTTGTTATTTTATTGGGCGGGCGCTGGTCGGGCCGCGTTTCTCTCACCTGCCGCCTTGTTCTGTGTTACTATGGGTGATTGTGTTTATGGAGGGTCACTATAACATTGACTTTTCAGCAAGTCATCACCAAGGAGTATGAGCTGTTTGATTTCCGCCGTACCGAGGTGCCTCCATTGCTTCTCATCCTGGACCGTTCAGATGACGCCATCACCCCGTTACTCAACCAGGTGAGGCCGCCGCCCCTTTCTGGGCTCATTTTATCTGTACCTTATGAGTGACAGTAATACCGTGCAGCCCGAGTCGCACTTAAGTAGGAAATAAGCACACGCGGATTCGCAAAACTACGCAACTATGTGGCAAGTGCGTGACACGCCCCTCGTTCATATGGATTTTAGCTGACTTCCGCCACCATAGGGCTCCCTTAACTCTCCGTGCGTATGATTGCGAAAGTATAAACGGAAACTCCACCCACACTGCGCAATTTAAATGCCTCCCCCACCCACTTTTCTGGCACGCCTCCTCTTACTATGTCATTAGCTTCTTAGATCAACTCCGTGTGTGAGGAGGTTTTATGAGGCTGCTTCCTGCCGGTTCACTAGTGACCTGTGACATCACTGAGGCTGCTTCCTGTCAGTGCACTAGTGACCTGTGACATTACTGAGGCTGCTTCCTGTCTGTTCACTAGTGACCTGTGACATCACTGAGGCTGCTTTCTGCTGGTTCACTAGTGACCTGTGACATCACTGAGGCTGCTTATCACCAAGGAGTATGAGCTGTTTGATTTCCGCCGTACCGAGGTGCCTCCATTGCTTCTCATCCTGGACCGTTCAGATGACGCCATCACCCCACTGCTCAACCAGGTGAGGCCGCCGCCCCTTTCTGGGCTTATTTTATCTGTACCTTATAAGTGACAGTAATACCGTGCGGCCCGAGTCGCACTTAAGTAGGGAACAAGCACACGCAGATTCGCAAAACTACGCAACTAAGTGGCAAGTGCGTGACACGCCCCTCGTTTCTACGGATTTTAGCTGACTTCCGCCACCATAGGGTTCCCTTAACTCTCTGTGCGTATGATTGCGAAAGTACAAACGGAAACTCCACCCGCACTGCGCAATTTAAATGCCTCCCCCACCCACTTTTCTGGCACGCCTCTACTTACTATGTCATTAGCTTCTTAGATCAACTCCGTGTGTGAGGAGGTTTTATGTGGCTGCTTCCTGCTGGTTCACTAATGTCCTGTGACATCACTGAGGCTGCTTCCTGTCAGTTCACTAGTGACCTGTGACATCACTGAGGCTGCTTCCTGTCAGTTCACTAGTGACCTGTGACATCACTGAGGCTGCTTCCTGTCGGTTCACTAGTGACCTGTGACATCACTGAGGCTGGTTCCTGTCAGTGCACTAGTGACCTGTGACATCACTGAGGCTGCTTCCTGCCAGTTTAGTAGTGACCTGTGACATCACTAAGGCCGCTTCCTGCCGGTGCACTAGTGACCAGTGACATCACTAAGGCTGCTTCCTGCCAGTTTGCTAGTGACCAGTGACATCACTGAGGATGCTTCCTGCCGGTGCACTAGTGACCTCTGACATCACTGAGGCTGCTTCCTGCCAGTGCACTAGTGACCTGTGACATCACTGAGACTGCTTCCTGCCAGTTCACTAGTGACCTGTGACATCACTGAGGCTACTTCCTGTCAGTGTACTAGTGACCTGTGACATCACTGAGGCTGCTTCCTGTCAGTGTACTAGTGACCAGTGACATCACTAAAGCTGCCCACAATTCACTGTTAGTTAGTGACATCACTGAGATTACTTCCTGCCAATTCACTAGTGACATCACTGAGAATTTTTGCACTGTTGACAAGTGACATCACTGAGACGTCTTCTTTCCTATTCACTATTCACGAGTGACATCACTGAGACTTCTTACTTCCTATTCACTAGTGACAAGTGACATCGCAGTATAGGGCACTTTTTATTTGTGAGACTAGTGTTTTGTAAGTTTAAAGGCTACGCACTGGCACACAAAATGGCTGCCTCCTCTTTTCTATGGTGACTTTAAAGCGTAAAAATGCTAAAACATGCTAAGAAAATATTCTATTGCTGTGTAGATCGTATTCTTCTACTAGGTTCATGACTTTAATTTTCATTTTAATCTTAAGCATCTTCAGGGAAATATTTGGTATACAAGAAGCCAGGAATACTTTTATAATCACCCTAACGCTACCACTGCGGAACCCTCAAGCCGCCATCTCTCTGCTAATTCCCGGCTTGTGTGCTCAGGAGTCGAAATCTCAGCTGATCCCCCTGCAATAAGAGCTTACTTGTACCCCTTAGCCAATCAGAAGTCAGGGACTTGTGAGCAGGTACAGTGAACTCCGCCTTAGAGGATCCACTGAGCCTCGACTCCTGAACACACAAGCCACCGCAGAGGAAGCTGTATAAACCAAACTTAAAGACCTGTTTTATCGTCCATCGAAGCAGGTTTCTAACATTAAAGGGAGCGCAAGGAGTGCGTCTGTTACGGGGTTCAGAGGAAAGGGCCAAGTGCTGCTTTAAAAAAATCAGCCTCTGACCAATTCTAGCAGGCAGCGGTTCTGCCCCAGCTCCTCCTAGTCCCGCCCATGCAGAATCGGGCCCTGCCCCCTAGGTTCGGTCTGTCACCTTCCACCCCTGGATTCTAGCCTTTGTAAAGTGTAACGTCTTCTTTATTCTCCGTGCTTGTGTTTTGACAACAGTGGGCATACCAGGCCATGGTGCATGAATTACTGGGCATCAACAACAACCGCATTGACTTGTCCCGGGTGCCGGGCATCAGCAAGGATCTCCGAGAAGTCGTGCTGTCGGCAGAGAATGACGAGTTTTACGCCAATGTAAGTACGCCAATGATGAGCCGATGAATGACTGAATTGTCCTCGTTTACCCATGCGATGCAGAATGATTGGTTACTTAAGACGTAACGTCCGGGTAGCCATGGTGGCATAATAATGGCATAATAATCGCTATCGCTGCCTAATCTGAAGTCACTGGGCACCAACCTCCTCTTTCATGTTGAACCCATTAACCCTTTGCAGAACATGTATCTGAATTTTGGGGAGATCGGCACCAACATCAAGAACCTGATGGAAGATTTCCAGAAGAAGAAACCCAAAGAGCAGCAGAAGCTGGAGTCCATCGCGGACATGAAGGTACAAACAAATCAGTACATGTGCAAGATGGCTATTTACATGGGGGGGCATGGAATATTAAGGTTCTCAGTAACCTCATCTTTTGCGCCCTCTCTGTCTCCCTGTCTCACCTACCTCCATGCCTCTCTCTCTCGCGCGCTCTCTCTTTCTCTTTGTCTCTCTCTACCTTTCTCTCGCTATGTCTCTTCATCTCTCACTCTCTCGTGCTCTCTCTCGGTCTCTCCCCTCTCTTCCCACCTTCTCCGTATCTCTCTCTCTCCTCTCCACCTTTGTATCTTACTCTCTCTCGCTATCTCTCTTTGTCTCTTATTCCCCCCTTCTCTCTCTTTCTCTCTCGCTATCTCTTTCACTCTCTCTAGCTATCTCTCTTCATCTCTTGCTCTCTCTCTCTGCCTCTCTCGCTCTCTCTCTTTGTCTCTCATTCCCTTCTTCTCTCTACATATCTCTCATTGTCTCTCACTCTCTGCCTCTCTCTCTCTTTCTCTCTCTTTCTCTAGCTATCTCTCTTAGTCTCTCTCTGTCTCTCTTTTTTTGCGTCTCCCGTCTCTTCCTACCTTCTCTGTATCTCTCTCTCTCTCTCTCTCTCTCTTTCTCTCTCTCTGTATCTCTCTCTCTGCCCCCCCTCTCTCTCTCTCTTTCTCTCTCTCTCTTTCTGTGT
>WWET01010081.1:1269-22241 GCA_011038615.1 Limnodynastes dumerilii
ATTCTGCCACCCCAATTCCTCAATAAAGTGTCCTCCACATCTCTACTACACCCTCAGGAGGGGTTCTACCAGGTCCAGTCCCATTCAAACATGACTGCCAAGCTCTCATACACAGGGCTCTTTTAAGCACCTCCTCTAAGATTACTGTTGTGTACAGTATTTAATGGCCAACTGATACAGAATTTTGATGCATTACCAATGTAAACAGTTTAGACGTGTTAAGGTTGTATCCTGCTATGCTATGGTAGTATCCTGCTATGCTATGGTAGTATCCTGCTATGCTATGGTAGTATCCTGTTATATGAACGTGCGATCGATGAGTGGTATTCCAAACATGTGGAGATCTTAGGATTCGTTCCATTGGGCTGTATGAGTGAGGATTGCAGGGGAGTCATATTTCATCTGTTGCAAACAGTATTAGAGCCGAGAGGTGATGTTTCCTCTCCCAAGTCTAAATAACAGTGTGATAGTAACGCTGGTCAGTATCTGTGTGCAGTAAAGATATATCCCTGCATGCAAAAAATAAAATTAACTTGACTCCCCCTGAAATCAACATTGTTTAGCCCCGGAGTAACTAATTTCCATTAATTTCGTACTTAAGTCTGGATCCAGCCAGTGTCTTTACAACAGATGATAATGAATAAAATGAATACTATTAAGCAACTATTAATTTTTTAAGAATTTATTGATAAACTTAATTTTTTTTCCTTTCATTTTTTTTTCTCAATACAGACATTAACGTTGTACAATTGGAGGCATAATTCATTTGCAAGTAAACAGACAATAAGTGGAAAGGAAGTCTCCCTTTAAGCCTCTAAAGTGAGGTCACAGAGTAGGACACAAACGTAATACAAATCTCTTACAAAACAAAAATAAAAAATAGAGACATTAAATGTGTTGTTTTTTTTTTTTTCAAATGAAGCCTGAAAAATACAAAACCTTTAAAGCTATAGAGTAATGAAAATTAAAACCTGGTTTAAAAAAAAAAGTGCAATGTAAAAAGAGGTAAAACGATAGGGAGTGGACATAAATCTGAAACTTCCGATCAGGTGTAATGCGTTAGAGACTGAAACGCGTCATGTTTGGCTAGAAACATTCATGGAGAGAGGGATTCCATTCACATATATCACAGGGATAAGTAGACAGCGGACACCTTTGTCTAGCAATGCCTGTTCTGCAGTGTGTATAGCAGCAGCGTTATCTGCACCCGCATGACCTGCATCCATTATCGATTCTTGTTCTTCTTAGAATTTCCCTGCAGTAACAGATAAATGAAAGTGTTACAGTCACCGCCATTTACTGCATGAAACTTTTTTATGTGATTATACAGAGTCGCACAATACAACATATACTTACACAGAGAAACAAAATGTAATAAAACAGATGTTTAGTAGTTTCCTGCTCATTTGCGACAGATCATTTTAAAAAGAAAAAAAATGAAACTACTTGAATACCAGTTTTTAATGCAATTACTGACTTTCATAATATTTTTTCAATAGGCATCAAGGGACGTTACTACGCGGAGTTCAGTAACTATTAAGATGCCGTTTCCGGGCGCAGTAAGTGAACATGGCCCAATATACCCTCTAGCAATGATCTGATATACAGACAGAGCCATGTCCCCTGCCACCATCTAGCACCCCTATACAGCTAAGAAATAATGCCAGGCACGATTGTGGAGATAAAAGCCAATTCCGCACCAGCAACCTGTGATATTACACATGCGTGATACCTTGCCCATATCTCAGGTGGTGATTGTATACTGTGTATACTGTGTCTGTGCACTGTGCTTCCATAGGGGCGTGACAGCCATACGACACCCCGTAATTACGCTTCGGAGGCGGAGTGAGGCATTTAAATCGTACAGTATGGACGCGCTTAGACACTTACCTAGTAGTCAGTAGTTACGCTTTGAAACGTTAAGGTAGGGTTTGGGAAGCGTAAAATGGCCAAAGTATGTACGAGCAAGGGAAGCGCCTAGGGGGGTGCATAGTAAACACGCTACGCTTGTAATGTAACTAGCCCGTACTTCTGATTTTACCCCATTGTGCTCAATGGGGATTTGGACACCTGCTCGTATGGGACTGGGTTAAGGATAGGATGCTGTTAGGGGATGGTTAAGATTAGGATGTGTTTAGGAGAGGGATGGGCTATGGAGAGGGGACGGTTGATAGTAAGTTGCAGTATAGGCACAGTTAAGGTTAGGCTGCATTATAGTGGCCGGTGAGGGGACCGTTAGGGTAGTGTTGTTAAAAGAAAAAAGTCTAACACAACACTAAGGTCAGTATAATAATGCTATAGACTAGGAATGGCCAACCTGTGGCTCTCCGGGTATTGTGAAACTACGGCTCCCAGTATGCTTTGTCAGGTATCAATTACGCCTCTGCAGCCAAAGCATGCTGGGATTCGTAGTTTCACAACTAGAGCCACAGGTTGGTTAGACCTGCTATAGACCTTAGTGCTGTCAGTAATTTAACCGTCGAGATCATTCTTGAAGACATTCATATACTGTTGACCTAATGTTGTCAAATGTATAAATGTCTGACTGTATACCTGCTCTATACGCAGCTATTGTAGGTATGAAGACTGAGCGGATTCATGAAGAAAGATTGTAATGTTTCATGGCTAAACCCTCCACTTATCCAGCAATTCATCCTAATACCCCGCGTGCACTGCCAGCGAGACCCAATCAGCAGCCGTTACTTGCTTATTATATTGTGGTTCATCTCCATATTGTCGCACCCAGGCGTGAGGAGTCGCATGTCCCACCTGTGTGTTTATTCGGGCATGTGTTTGTGAGCCCCGGCTATGAACAGTTCAGAGATAACCAGACTGCAATTTCCTGCCAAAGCCCATAAATATAAAGCTAATTTCCTGCTCCAAAGACAAAGCAATGACTTAGATCTGAGATAGGCGTCTCGCTCACCTTGCTGGCCATCTTTAACGTGTCTATCTCTTCCCGTTGCTTTGATAAGGTCTCGTTCATGACACAGAGGTGATCACTCATCATACTCAGCTGATCCTCGTAACTCCTCTTCGTTGTAATTAACTCATCCTAAGAGAGAGGACAAAAAAATAATGCCAATTATTGGCGTTTAATTGCAAGCGTTGTACTGGTGACCGGTTTCATTTGTTTGTTTTTTGAAAGGTGATTACAATGACACATTACAAGGCTTAATTAAGACCAGGCCTGTTTCATGTGCACATATAAAACAGGCCTGGTTAGTGTGTGACTGTGTGTGAAGCTACAAGTCCCTAAGAGCAAAGGCCATAGCGGATAGCTTACATGGCATACTGATGCTCATAGTGTCATTACACCATGTCACCTGAAGGCGGCCAAGCCTTACACTGGAGGAAAGCCGGTGTTGTCATATCCCTACTGGCAGCACAGCAATCGTGCAGTTCTTTTCATGTGCATTATGAGCTTCTTAGAATAACGTCCTTCTGCGTGCATTTAAAATGCAGAGAAAGCAATAAATCTTTATTAATTTTTTTTTACTCTTCAACAAATGAATTGTTTTTAAGTTTTGGCTGGAAAACTTCCATTTTTATAGCAGGATAGAAGACAAATACCTTACAAACCTCTGGCATCATATTTCTGCACGCTCCTAATACAAATGTGCCTCATTCTCCTTTAGACTTATTAAAATGCCTATGTATCTTCCTGACAGTGTGCACAAATGGCAGACTACATTATTCATGTCCCAAACACACACACGACTGGAGCATTGCTGATGGCAATCTGTATTCTTCAACATAAAGGTCATCAAGGAATAAAGAAAGACGGGAACAAGGGGAGATAAGAAGAAGGGAGAATGGGGAGAGACATTAATACAGAGTCAGAATGAAATGCTATTTAGAAAGCATTTCTATAAAGAGCTCAGACCCGATGTGAGAACCAAGAACATCTAATATTCTCATCTACCCGGCGACAGAATTAGCATGAGATCAAAACGTCTGTCTACAAAGAATGTCTGCTTATCAGGCGGAGAGGGAGCGTATCATCACAGCGTACGGGGGAGACGGCCATTGTTCAGGAGGAAATACACTGAAATCCAATCTGTATTTTCTTGTTGCATCAGCAGTTATCATTGATGACCCTCCATAATATAAGTGCATCTTAAAGCTGCACCGTACACAAACATCGAGATATAACGCAAAACGTTCATTCCGTCACATTAGTCCCCGCCCAGTGCGGATAATCATCTATCCCTCTAGCACTCAGCCAATTCACCTGCCAGAAGTGGGAATATACTGGGCCACATACAGGAAATCCGCAGTCTATACAGATGAGCTCTGATCAGAGCTAAATCCACAGAGATCCCGTGCGCACAGAAATCCCGTAAATCAGCGCAGAAGAGGGGCGCACGCCCGTCACTCCCGCCTTTCAGATGAACCCTAAATTTACTTCTGTTCTCTGTTCACGGCCCTTTATTAACAAACCCAACCTGACAGGGTAAGGCGGAAGTGAAGGGCCGACCCCTTCCACGGGACTTCTTCCAAAGTAGTTACGACAAGTAACATCCGGTGCGCGTATGCGCCAAAGTGACTTGTCAAAATTACCGCAAGTCACCTCATTCTGAATCAGGAGCTAGGTCGGTGGCTCTCTCTTCATACATCAGGGTCCGGATTCACAGTTACGTAGTTTGCGCCTGACGTTGTTTTAAGGATTGTGTAGAAGCTTATTTACACTATCTACGTACCATTTACGTCTAAATCCTGCGCTTACGCAATCTACGTACATAAATGGTAAGCAGATACGTAAATAAGCTACTACACAATTCTTAAAACAAGGTACGTAATTCCGGACCCATATCAGTAAAGTATGGAAGAGGTCACCTAACTTACAATGAGGAGAACGCAGGAAGATAACACACGTTTGCTCGGTCACATGACTAACTAGCGTGTGTGAGTGTACTTATGTTAGTGTGCACATCAGCAAAACGCAGGGACCCGGCTTACAGTGCACTGCAGAGAAACTGTCCTTTAGCAGAGATTGCAGCAAAACGGTTCAATCATAATACACTTACGCGTCCTGCGTCCTGCGTCCTGCGTCCTGCCCATTGTTCAAGAAATTGCTTTTAGCTGAGTAACTACGCAAGAAAAACACTTCTTTACACAGTCAGATAAATGATCGTCTGCTTCCTCTCCTCTGTCTGCGACACTATGCTGGATGTATGACAGGAACAGCTGCAATGTCTTTTATTCTACTCAATCCTTCAATAACAAAAAATCCAGCCGCGCTCCTTGTCAAGGACTTGGTTGCATAGGAAGAGGAATTAGCAGCAGACGCGGAGGTGTAGTAATACCCCTTTAATGGTCACGGATACGGCCTCACCTGGAACACCGTGTTCACTTCTGTTCCGGAGGCCACGGGGCATAAATAGATTAGAGACAAAGAAGGGCAACTACAAAGGGGCATGGCCTGAATCCCACAACACACCCAGAAAGACTAAAGATCTGTACACGAATAGCTGGCAGCAGAAAAGGGAGAGGGGGAATATGATAGATCAATGGGTTTAACTAGTTACAAGAGCATTGCTCAGATGGAGGTGTATTGGAAATAGAGGCCTGCATTGATATTGGAGGGTGGCGGGTATAAAGTAATGTGAGGAAACATTATTCACTGAAAGGGTAGCAGGCAAGTGGAATAGCTCCGATCTGAGGGGTACAAGCCAACACAGTATAAACATATAAACATGCTAGGGATAAACATAAATCCTAAAAAATGATATCTAAGTATCAATCAGGGTCTATTTATGTATCACCAGGATTTTATATAGCGCCATCA
The DNA here is from genome assembly GCA_011038615.1 of Limnodynastes dumerilii. Lineage (NCBI taxonomy): Eukaryota > Metazoa > Chordata > Amphibia > Anura > Limnodynastidae > Limnodynastes > Limnodynastes dumerilii. The sequence continues at coordinate 7,061 of WWET01010081.1, forward strand.
GATGCCGTAGCGCTTTACAATTTTAACAATCATTATAACAGGACTGGGAGGTACAGAGAGACTGGGTGGTACAGAGAGACTGGGAGGTACAGAGAGACTGGGTGGTACAGAGAGACTGGGTGATACAGAGAGACTGGGTGGGTAAGAGGCCCTGCCACAGGCTTACACTCTATAGGATATTAGGGATTGATACATAAGGGAAAGTGCTATAATCACACAGTGAACCAGCCAGCTTGCATGGTAACAGTGCTCAGTGCTGTGTATGATCAGTCACATAGCAATGTTACTACCAGGACTGAGGGGATATTACTATGGAGTGAGACAGGGTGAATGGTAACAGCGCTCAGTGCTCTGTATGATCAGTCACACAGCAGTGTTACTACCAGGACTGAGGGGATATTACTATGGAGAGACAGTGATCAGTTACACAGCAGGGTTAGTAACAGAACTGAGTGGAATTTTAGTATAGAATGAAAGTGAACAAGTTTGGTTTATCATGTAGTGAAGGCCATATATATATATTATATATATATTAGTTGTAAATAGTGTAGACAAAAATTAAGTAGGGTCTATGTCCATTATGAGTTAAACAACAGGTAGACTGGGGTGACTGGGAGGCTTTTGCTATGTGCGCAATGCAATAATTTTGAAGCCACACAAATAATTGTATCTGAACCCTGATAAGGAGACTCATTAAGATAATGAGCGATGATGATGGACCATGTAACCATAAGTGTGCTGCAAAACAGGTCTCATTCACTCGCAATGCAGTAACACTATTAGAGCGCACAGGCTGGAGGTCATCGCGTTCATCCAGAGTTATCCGTGCAGATGGCCATTGTGAGGCATATACGGCGGTGCGGTCAGCTGGATGACCTTACCTGCAACCTGCTAATGCTTTGATTGGCCGATTTAGTTTCTTCCGTTAGGTTCTGATTGGATTTTTCTGCCAATGTTAATCTCTTCGCAAAAGCCCGGCACTGAAATGATAAACACAAAGGCTGAAACAGCTCCACTCACAGCCTGGTCTGAAGGAGCAATTCACCTTATGCCGGGCTAATAATATTATGAGGCAGCTCGCGGTATTGCCATGGAGTTCAACTACATAAACGACGCTCACCGGAGACGGCCATTTTGTTTGCAGAACCAATATTCATAAGAAGGCAGTGCAATATAAACTAGACATCTTATTCAATCACAAGAGTTTATAAATGTGAAGGTCAGTAAAATGTAGACTTTCCAGCCCAGGTTTATAGGCACCAGAGATCACTATTGGTAACTGCAGCTCCTCTCTGTGCAACTTATTCCAACTAGTTGCCAAGTAATTAAAGAAAAGTAAGGACAGAAGGCGCCTCATGGTGCAATTAACTGCTTTAATTAAAAAAAAATTGTAAAAATCATTAACAGACACGTACAGATATAATGAAACCTTAGTTAATCGATTAAATTATAGTATGGATAGTACTGACACACTGCAGCAGTTGCCTCTGCAACGCGTTTTGTGGGTATGACTTCCTCAGACATATCCCTGAGGAAGTTGTACCGTTGAAGTGCGTTGGTAGAGGGCTGCATCGCGCAGTGGGGTCCTGCAGGCTGTGGATTCCGATCTGCACTGGGGTCCATGGTGGCAGCTGGGACCCTGAAACTCTCCATATTCCTGGATCCTGATCAGGAGACACTCCTTGGGGAGCAGCCTGCATGTAGTAGCAGGTTGCTGTTGCCGCCATTTTCTTCCTCACATTAGGGGTGTGTTAATTAAACTTTTGACCAACTATAACAAATGATGCTATAAATATCAATATAGCCCTTGGCAGAAAAAAGTTTCCCCGCCTGTATTCTAACCCTCACCAATCACATACACATTTTTTTCTTGATGCATGAACCATAGACCCCCAGACAGACGCAGGGAGGACATGCACTTATTACAAGCACTAGTTACAGCAGCGAGTCTCACCTCTGCATGGAAATGCACAGACGCAGGGAGGACATGCACTAATTACAAGCACTGCAGTTACAGCAGCGAGTCTTACCTCTGCATGGAAATGCACAGACGCAGGGAGGACATGCACTAATTACAGGCACTGCAGTTATAGCAGCGAGTCTTACCTCTGCATGGAAATGCACAGACGCAGGAAAGACATGCACTAATTACAAGCACTGCAGTTACAGCAGCGAGTCTTACCTCTGCATGGAAATGCACAGACTTGCTGTCTGCCAGCTGTAGCTGCGCTGTGAGTTCTGCTATTCTTGTCATGTAATGATTTTTTATTAGACCTTCCCTTGAGTTGTAATCTGGAACCTGTTCATAACAAGAAGGGATTATTTTTAGAATGCAGTCAGTCTGTAAGGCCTGATGAACACAGGAACCGTCAATCATTCTCTAAAGTCACACCGCAGTCTGTGCAGCCAGTGAACCATAAAAGAGGAACAATGACATGCACACGGGGACTGGACAATAGCGGGACACCAAACATATTGCAAGCAAGCACTTTCATACATGTGGCTCTTCCGTTAATTAAGAAAACAATATCCCAGCATAGTAACGCGTAACATGATGGAATGCCCGGGTTTTCTATTAACGGTGGTTACCATGGTTACAGGAGATGTCAGTGCATTGATGGGCAGTGGAGCCTGTCAAAGGAGCCCAGGAAATAAACAGCCAGGCAGGGGATGCATGTGATCACCGGCACTGGGTCAGATCCAGACCTAAGTGTTCATTACGTTACGTCACGTAGCGTATTTACTATAGCGTAATATCTCCAGCGCACATGCACAATAAAAACAAATAGACGATTTTACGTCAGCGGCTGGTGTGCTTAGGTCTGGATCTACCCCATTATTCACAATCAATGTTTGGAACCAGCATGGTCTCTATAGCCCTGTGCAGACTTTGCCTGTAATCCAGGAATTTATCATCGTCAGTCTACACAGTCTATTACAGAAGAACGTGGAATATTCCTTGTTTCTCACCCCTATAAACCAGGCCTCAGATCAGAGCGAGAGAATGATATCAATATACCCAGAGCCACAGTGCATGCAGGCTCCATACTCTAATAATCATCTTCTATTGGGTTCTGATACTTCTGTAATACAATATGCAATGGAGGACAGAACCTTGAGCAGAGAAAAGTCTGATATATCCTTCTACGCTTCTGGTGAAAATCTAAAATTGTCACAAATATTTCACAAAATCGCAGCAGACAGGACTGACCATGCTTTCAGATGAAACATACATATATAGAAAGTGACACCAGACAGGGCTGACAATGCTTCCACATGGAATATACATATATAGAAAGTGACAGCAGACAGGACTGACAATGCTTCCAGATGAAACATACATATACAGAAAGTGACACCAGACAGGGCTGACAATGCTTCCAGTTGAAACATACATATACTGAAAGTGACAGCAGACAGGACTGACCATGCTTTCAGATGAAACATACATATATAGAAAGTGACAGCAGACAGGACTGACAATGCTTCCACATGGAACATACATATATAGAAAGTGACAGCAGACAGGACTGACAATGCTTCCAGATGGAATATACATATATCGAAAGTGACAGCAGACAGGACTGACAATGCTTCCAGATGGACTGGTGATTGGATTTATAATCAGTCACACTACTTTCTGGATTAAACTAATAGGCTGCACTATGGCTGCTTCTGCTGAGTGATTGGTGCATTTTACACTGGCTCATACGTTCTTTTATACTTAACGAGGGGCCAGTCAGGGTGCATAAATCCCTTGCAGAGCTCGCTATATGTCCTTCAAGTCTAAGGCCTTAGTTCTCATGAATCAGACTCTGTTGGGAAACTTTAATATGTTTCAGCTGACTGTTAAAGTTGAACGATGATTGCAGCGCTGCCCAGGATCACATGCAAACTTATATGTAGAGAAGGGACCGACTAATGTCCAGAAAGGGAAAGTCTAAATGGAGAATCCGGAACCAAGAAAATGAACGAATTTACATGAATTAAAAGTACATTACGTATAAACAAACAAGGCATCTCCAGCGATTCCCTATGGCCTATTACATAAAATAGTAACCACATCCAAAAATATTTAAAAACCGTTACTAGGCAAAACCGTAGAAATAGCTTCTATTAGACAATTACACCGTACAGGGAATACAGGGAGATGGAGAATAATGTTCAGTGCTATATACCTGCAGATTTCCATTACTCGTTGTCAACATACCAATCTAGAAAAACAAGAACAAATATTAATATAAAGCCACATAAAGCAGATATAAAAGATCTACACATGGATATTGATGAATGGCCTGTGGCATAATACATCACCAGGAAGACTTACAGTGATAATATGGCATTAAAATAAAAATCCAAGATGATGAGCTGAAGGTAAAAACAATGTAAAAATATCCTCAAATACTTTGTGTCTGGATGTATTCTCTGCTAGAAATCACAGTATATATTGGAGGTTATGGGCCATAACCAGAATGCATAAATTTCACTAACTAACGTAGGCAATAGCACTGCACATGCTGCCTGATGCTGTGTTCCATGCGGAGACATGCATGGTGGGTGTGATTATGCATTTAAAGGGTACGGTAAGGGATGGGATTAGCCCTTACATACAATCTTATATTCCGCATGCACAGAGTTGTGTGTGGAATACTTAAGGCACGGTCCAGGGTAAGGATCCACCATCCGTATGTAGGAGTGCAGGGGGGGGTGCCCTGTTCCCCTGTATGCGGTATTTTGGTTCACCTAATCCGTATGTTAGCCTCCATTGCGGAATTTGCTATTAAATCTGTATCAGGCCCTATAAGTGCATAATAACCTAAACAGCTGCATTGAATCTCTCCAGCCGCTCCGTAATTATGTATCTATCACTACCCTGCGCTGCCCCTTGTGGCAGAGGCGAGAAGCACAGTCAGATCATCCATAAGGCAATGTTTTGCTGTTTTTAGGCTTTTTCTTTTTGTGTGTATGGACATGAGGCTCAGGCCAATATGCTGTCTGGCCCCATGGAGTGTCCATTCCGGCTCAGCTGGGGCACAGGGGTGTGCATTCACATACAGCTACCCCCCACAAAAGCATCAATGTGCTGACAGCGAGGGGCAGATGGGAGCTGGTCACAGGGGATGACACAAGCTGCAATAGAAATCACTTTATACACCATCTGTAAACAAATTCCTGATGTTAGGGATAGTAACACGATAGCTCCTATGTTACTGCCATTATAAATGCATAATTACCACAAACAAATATCAGAATAGGAGAATAAGAGCCCTGCTTACCAGACTTGTATTTGTTTCAATGGAATGGTCTTTCACGTGCGACAAGGCGTTCTCTGGCGGCGTCTCCCCTAATTGCCCTTTGTCTGTGTTCTTCACGATGTCCGTGGCTGTCCTCCGGCTCTCCATCTCATTCTCTAACTTGATCTTGGACAGCTGGGCCTCCAGCATCCAGTGCTCCTTCTCCTGCTCCAGTTTACTGATCTTCTCCAGGCTCTGCTGCACCTGCAGAGACGTCACAGTGACACCGGAGAGGTTAAGGCTAAGAACCAAAGCAGCGTCCTATCTGTAACAGCGGAGCAGCGTCCAAGCACAACAATTCTCTCCTCCTGTAAGTACATATTGTTTACCGGACTTTCCGAATTGATCTTTCCAAGCAAATACATGGAGATTTACAAACGTAAAAAACGTTATGATGACAATGTAGTGAGGAATTCTCGCTGTGAGTGTGCTGGAACTTCCCGGTGTTTTATACATGAGGTGACCCGATAAGGACAGTAACAACATACCTGCTGTGCCAGAGCTTCTCTACTCTCTGTGGAGCTCAGGAGTACTCTGCGGTTTACCAACGCCTCGTCATAAGGCACAGAATGTGGACAGGGCTGTAACGAGAGATGAAACACCGCCATTAAGCCTGCACTCCTAACAAGTGAACTGCAAGCTATCCAGCCAGTCACACAGCTCTAAGACAACAGTAAGCCATAAAGACACCGAATCCACACCTAAGTAGTTTCACAACACATGCAGAGCCACAGGTTGGCCAGGCCCACACTTGTTCAATCCTCTGCAGATCCAACTACTGACCAGACTGCTTACACAATCCTACAGCAGACCAAGCTCCAGGGTACACACTTGTCCAATTTTCCAGCAGACCTCTGACCTGCATCTGCTTAAACCATCTGCTGAAAGGATCCTGTCGCCGTACACACCATTATAATCTTTTCCTGACCACAAAAGGCAGTGCCGCATAACGTCCAAATCGGGAAAGAGATTGGACAGAGCAGTAGGATTGTAGGAGTGTACACACTTGTAAACTGGTCGGGTGACTGGTGGTCGGGTCTCATGTTTTTTAATTGTGGTTAAAGATAAGATGGCCAGACGAGGATTGGATGTAACGAGCAGCCGTGTGAGCGTATACACTGCTCCAATGTCTGACCAGCTAGACAGACGGACGGAGGTTGGACAAGCGATAAGTGTGTGTATAAAACAGCACAAACCACCACCCACAATTCAGACACAGAAACTCCTACATGTCTGATTAATTATATATACAGCAGTAAGATAAAAGCTCTGAAGCCAGAGAGATGGTTGCAGCGCTGCTGTAATGTATAAACCCCGGCTAATGTCTCAGTCTGGGAAGTCTGTATCTGGCATCTGGCTCCAGACTCAATTTCAAGTCAGTAAATTTATTTATTGTCACGTTAATTGGAAGCGTAGGCATAATTAGCCCTCCTAGTGCTCTTCTTTTACATAATAATACACAGACTATAACACAAAGTATGCAATGGGGAAAATCACTGGAAACAAAGTGCAATAAACAGATGAAAAGAAAATGAGTTTAGGGATCAGGTATGACACCAAGGAAAGAGACAGCAAAGGTTGGACAAAGGACATAAAAGTTGTATCATTTCTTTTTATTCCATGTACAGTTATTCGTTTTTTCCAGCTATTCCCTCTCATATTCTTATCACGGAGCATTTAAACCCCGCGGATCTCACATATGGTCACTTAGGATTTCAATGTTGCCACAGGAAAGTGTTATGGCCTCACTTGGGAGACATGACGAGCCTGGGCCCCTTAGCAGAAATCCTCCTGTCGGGGCCACATTTGCAGCGTCACCCCCATGCACCCTGGGACGTTATGCTACGGATGACAGGTACTGGGCACAGGACGGACATGTCTCCAGCCATTGCTTGTGAAGAGTAGCCAGCATCGCAAGCAGCCTAACAAATAAGACATGGGCTCGAAGCCAGATTCCGCCAGCGCCATCCAGAATATATCTAGAAAGGATAAGAGTTTAAATCATACATTGTACATACAAATCTGAACTAACATAATAGAAGTCTGAGTGGTGACAGCTCTGCCCTGAAGCCGGGCACACACTATACAATTAAATACCCAATTGGTCGGATAACGGTATAGTGCATATGTGTATTAGTGGCCTGAGTATTGTACAATCACATGGTCTGATCGGTGCTGCATGAAAGGTTCCATAAACAATTGTTATATCATCTACATTTTGTGGTGCAGACACTGCACTGAGCAGCCAAATGCCAATTTTGTGGCTACATAGACAGATAATCTGCAGTGTAGATCGTTTAATCACAACCACCATTGCAAACCCTCCAACATGACCCATTCCCATAGGTACAATTTAATCCGCTCCTGAGCTTCCAACTGTCACTCACCAACTGTCACTCACCAACTGTCACTCACCAACTGTCACTCACCTGGTGAAATGACTTAACTGATATCTAAAAAAAACGATTTGTCTCTTCAACAAAGGTGGTTACCATAGTAACTGACAGTTGTAAACTGAGGAGCAGAGTATTTTGTACCTAACGGAACGGGTCATGTTGGAGGGTTTGCCATTGGTCGATTGCATAATGTGTAAATATCAGGCAGCTTAACACTAAAGCTGGGCACACACTGCAGATTCTGTAACCATGCAACATCTTGAAAAGACTGCACTCACAATTTGAAGCCCGGACTTGCATCCCGATGCACCCGCACACACTACACTCTGTTTCCTAGTGGATCTGTTCAAAAATGTTCCCATAACCCTTTACCGCTATGATAATCACGCCCACAAAGGCGGCTTTATGCAGGAAAAAAAGGGACACAGTACAAAGTGAGGATTTCTACTGACACCGTGACAACATGGATTGCAAAAATGAGGAGCAACCAAAATCCAGTCACATGATGGAGAGCGGTTGCACGTGATTCTACAGCACTGCTAGACTGTCCACAAAGGTAACATGTCGAAGCTCACTGCACTGTACGGAGGAGGTTTCCCCATCAACTGTGCCCTATGCAGAAAGAAAAGGTAGCTGGGAGAGGAGGGAAAATGACACCCAAAGGACAGGCAGAGTAACAAGCATGGACTGGAGGGCAGTCTGGGACCATTAATCAAGATAAATTGGGTCTGATAAGCGAGTATATGCTTCCATGCTTAAGCTAACCCCTTAAACACGCAAGTCACGTGACCAGAGCATGCCTGCAGCTAAGAGAGCATCGTTCCATGACCAACTTCCAAAACTCATCCTCAATAAAAAGTCATCACTTGCAATTGGGCTTCAGTACAAACAAGATGTGCTGCAGACTGCCTCTGACCCCAGACTAACTGCAGACCACCAGCACCTCCCTCCTGAGCAATCACTGTCGCCTGCAAAATAGCCACCGTTCCCCACTTGCCTCTTCTAAAAAACTGTTTTAAGTTGAGTACAAAGAGACATCATTATTATTGAACGGAGAAAGATCATCATACACAATGGTACTAGGCATAAAAGCATCTCCGCTTCCCCCAATTAATGGCTACTGAGACCCTATGTAAAAGCAGCGCTCTGGGCAAACGTTTCCCAATTATAATGCAAAACTTTAAATATCACAATGCTCAGAACAGTCCTGCAGCAGACATATTCCTGGCATGAAAACAAATTAATGCTGCAGACCAGACTCGTTCAGCAGAAATTGTCAGCAGTATCCGCTTTGCTGGAGATCTAAATATTTAATGACCTGCGCTGGAGAGCTCTCTACTAGCCTGAAATGCTATGTCGGCGTCTGAAAAGACAATATTTGTTCTCTAATCAGGAAGTAATGCAGGTTAAAGACTCAGACGAAGAAGCCTTTGCTCCGTATACAAACCATCTTTAAAGCTTTGATGTACTGGGCGGCTCGCTGCTTGTAGCGAAGCATCATTTCAGCGGAGAGGGGATTCGTGAATCCATGGCCTCCTTTTGGTCCGTAACTCAATGATGACATGAAGTAGTCCAGGTTGTTACTGAAGAAGGTGGCAATCTATTGAGGAAATAAATGACACTATCAGGCAATTCCTTCTGTAGCTACAATTCCATCCTAACACAGGATTTCCCTGTATTAAACAATGGGGCACAGGGCCTGATTCCGTTTGTAATCGCAATATTTACGGTGCAAAATTAATTGTGCAAATGTTTTATTTTTATTCGCACCTCATAAAGGCGCACAAAAATCAGCTGCTGTAATAGACGGGAAGAAGTGCAACGCAAATCTAACTGAATCGGGCCCAAAATGTACTGTCCCGATCATACCCCAACATTCTACTAGAACTCTGTAAAATGACGAGAAACAGCTTTCTATTTGAGGACGAATAGAGCCCATTCTGCATGTTAAAAGGACTGGTTAGAGTGGTTTACAGGAATTAAAAGATATCAGGCACAAAACCTGAGGGTGAATAAAAAAATAATAATTATAAATTGTAACTTGCAGAACAAGGGAAGGGGAGGGAAGGGAAGGGAAGGGCGTTACTCTGCCTGTGCAGTGCATGCTTTTCAGGTCTGGCCACCGCTGCTGCAGAAAATAAGCTGCACATGGTCTACATTTGGTCTAATAATATAAACCCAGGATAAACGTGTCATAGTGACAACAGAAACAGGCATAGGGCCTTTGTGCTATAGACTTACTGCACTATCAGATAAGCTCTGTACTTATATTGAATCTTTTACCCCTATGAGTGAGAAAAAGAAAGAAAGAAAAGAAAGAAAAGAAAAGGAAAAAAGAAAAGAAAAGAAAAAGAAAAAAAGAAAAAAAAAAAGAAAAAAAGAAAAAAAAAAGAAGAAAAAAAGAAAAGGAAAGGAAGAAAGAAAGAAAGAAAAGGAAAGGAAAAAAGAAAAGAAAAAAAGAAGGACAGGAAAAAAGAAAAGGAAAGAAAAGGAAAGAAAAGGAAAGAAAGAAAAGTAAAAAAGAGAAAGAAAGAAAGAAAAAGAAAAAAAGAAAGAAAGAAAGAAAGAAAGAAAGAGCAAAAGAGGGAGCAAAAGAAAGAGGGAAAGTAAGAGAGAGAGCGAGAGAGATGATATCTAGATAAAGAGAAAAGTTTTTTTTTAGAAAGAGATCTAGATAGAAAGACATCGAGAGAAAGAGCGAGAGAGAAAGAGAGCAAGAGAGAGATCTAAAAAGAGAAAAATAGATAGAGGTCTAAACAGATAGATATGAGACAGACATAAAATCCCAAATGACTACTATATACTGAGGCCTTACCTTGCTTGTTACATTGGTTAGAGCAACGAGTGAAGACAAGATGCAATCATTAGTGGTTTTGAGTTTATCGGTGGCAGCTGGCAGCTCTTGTTCAAGTGTGGCTTTATGACTGTAGTGCTTGGAGAGCTCTACAATGAGACAAACAAGTAAAACCGAACATAAACATCAGGTTCTCGTGTGTACAATGGCCAGCGGTAAGCACAGCGATGGAGAGCCACAGGTCTTATTCGGCTGCTCTTTATAGCATGGCTTGCTGTGAGCACGTTAGTATCATGGTCTATCTACACACAGGATGGAGCTGGGTAACGCAGATGTCTTGGAGACTATAAAAATACTGGGCCGCCTTCACAGGGATGCATTTTACTGACAGAAACCATCAAACCCCAGAGGGGACAACCAGCGTAACCTGACGCTACAATGAACACTGGTAACACTGGAGCCTCCATGGGACTAGGTATCGGCTTCCTTATAAATAGACCATCACACAAAGGAGTGTGTGTATCTGTGCAGTGCTACATGTATACAAGGACAGACATGGGGCCAGATTTACTAAGCTACGGGGTTTGGAAAAGTGGGGATGTTGCCCATAGCAACCAGATTCTAGCGGACATTCTCTAGTATGTAATAGGAAAGTGAGAGCTAGAATCTCAGTGGTTGCTATGGGCAACATCTCCACTTTTCCATATCCGCAGCTCAGTAAATTTGGCCCTTGGTCAGCTCATTGCCCACTCTGACCACTGGAGGAAACACCATATCAGCTCAACAACCTCTACAGGAGAGAGATCGAGATCAAGCATTAGACTCATTACGGCGAATGGCTGTAGGGGGCACCAGTACATGATCACTGGATGCTGGGAAGGATAAAGAGCGGGGTACAAGTGTAAACACTGGTGCTAGAGGGGTGAAGGAAAGGAAAAGATTATATTAGGAAATGACATTCTCTAGTATGTAATAGGAAAGTGAGAGCTAGAATCTCATTGGTTGCTATGGGCAACATCTACACTTTTCCAAACCCGCAGCTTAGTAAATCTGGCCCTTGGTCAGCTCATTGCCCACTCTGACCACTGGAGGAAACACTATATCAGCTCAACAACCTCTACAGGAGAGAGATCGAGATCAAGCATTAGACTCATTACGGCGAATGGCTGTAGGGGGCACCAGTACATGATCACTGGATGCTGGGAAGGATAAAGAGCGGGGTACAAGTGTAAACACTGGTGCTAGAGGGGTGAAGGAAAGGAAAACATTATATTAGGAAATGACATTTTTACATATTGTATGAGCCTACCATGGATGTCGAGACTTCAAGTGTTTTAGCCTGGAACAGTCCAGACAGGCCACGCTCCCTGCCACGCTCCCTGCCACGCTGTGCCATCCTAATACGGGGCCCATGCTTTTATTGGTTAGCAGTCTTTCTGATGGGCTTTGGTGGTGTTTCAATATTACAGATTATTGGCTGATCAGCCCGATCATTGTATAGTGTGTACTGGCTTAAGATTATTATGGGAATGTTTCATTAGCTGTGTAGATGGAAAAAGGTGGAAAACGCGTTGATTCCCGCCTATTACGAAAGGCGTCCATATAAGAGGTTTTACATTCTGAACGGACCACCTGAGCTGCATGGAGCAGCACTATCCACACTCCTCATAGACCACCTCCACACAAAGGGCCGTATTCAGACGGTCTTTAAGACTGCGTATACACAATGTACATTGCAAAAAGTAACAGACAGTGTAAAGAAATGACTGCATATGCGGCCGGAGGTCTGAATACGGCCCAAAGACATCAGCATTTTATACTACGGTTGATTTGCTTTATTCAAGAGACCAAAAGAAGCAAAAAGAAAAATGTGACTCCCAAAAGCCGCTTAATGTCATAACCACGAAATACAAATGCTTCTTCACCATTGCTCTAGAACAGGGGATCTCAACCAGTGGTACTAGTCACTGGGGGTCCTTTAACCACTGTCTATGGTACTCAGGGTGACTGGGTAAGGAGGTAGTAGCTATATTTGTAATTTAATCAGATGGTAGAGATGTAGAGAATGCTGGTTCAGAGTTAGAAAATAAAAGAGGAAAGTTACACCTGGGTAAAACCATGCTGATTTCAGGGGGGTTATTTTATGCTTTGCGTTTGCTTATTGCACACAGATAGTGACCAGCTTTCCTTTCACACTCTTGTCTAGACTTGTGCTGGGAAACATCACCTCTCAACTAGAATACTGTTTGGCACAGACGAAATTCCACTCCCCTGAAATCAACCAGGTTTTGCCCAGGAGTAACTTTCTCCTCTTACTTTCAAACTCTGAATCAGAGCCTGCGCCCCAAAATCTTGCAAAATGACATTAAAAACAAACCCACAAAAATGGTATAAAAAGGTATGTATATGTGTAAGTAATGGGTATACATCTGCATGATGTGCAAGTGATTCATAGAGGGTAACTGGTACTCCCCCAAAAATGGTTGAGAGCCAATTCTCTAGAAGGCCAGCACGATGCCTCATTTACTTATGAATTATAGCTATAAGTAGTATTTCTAGAATCGCGTCTAGATACACAGACAGGAAGAGTTTCAGTGTCAATGAACCATGGCAGGGGAACGCGACATATGCAGAGATTTTCAGCTGATAATTACTATTAAAAACTCTCTGTGGAAATCCAGTCTGGAAAATGTTCTGTGTGCCTCCGATCACATTGCCAGGAGAATAAAAGCATTGCGTATTGTTCCTTACATTACCTTTCATCACATCCTGAAGTCCGTGGAGAGCACCAGAGATCTGCGTCAGTATGGAACCATAGTTGGCTCTCAGTAAACCCTCTGGTTTTGTGCCTGGAGTAATTAGTGAAAATAGATTATTAAAATGGGAATCGGGTCATTAATATTGCAGAAAGACTCTGGAGAAGAGTTGCATACTAATGCTGAAATCTTAAGATATTTGACTTCATAGATTAAAGGAAGCAGCTGAACAACATCGTCTGTGATGGGGAGATGAGAGCTATGCAAAAAAACACAGCAGATGAGAACCACATGGCCCAACTATCCGCCTATTATTTTACCCTCAGGTAACCTCAACCCCTATTTACGGCTTATTCTTTGTAAGGATGCCCCCATGTCTATCCCAAGCATGTGTCATTGATCTACTGTATCAGCCTCTTTTATCTCTCTAGATTTCTGTGATGATCGTTACCCATATTACTGCTCAATTACCGTAAATCCCCTAGGAGCAGACCCAGAATTACACAAAATAGACAATTTACGCATTCTGAATGCGCAAGTGCTCCATACAAGCGTTCTGCAAACATGTGCGCACAGAGGTCACATGTCGGAACGCACTATAGTCTCTCCGACAGTGGGTCGTGACAACCCAGTGGGCGGAAGGCGGTTATTACATCGTACAGTTAAGGCTTAGTTACGCGCTTATGTGCGATTCTTCAGAACGCACCATCCCCGTTTTCCGTAGGGCGATTGCTAAAAGAGTAAGGAAGGGTCCAGGCTACAGAAGGGCCACACGAGTGATGGGAATGTACTACCCTCGCACGTATTTAGGTTTGCATCGCCGTAACTTCGCCAACGCTGCGGTGCTTAAATCTGGTTTGCGCACTCACTAGGTAAGGCGAGGAGGGCAATGTACGTCTTCAGCTTCTCAAACAGAGCGGTCATTCTCCTCATGTCTCTGTGGAGCTCTAGATTTCGCTCCCGTAAAGCGGTTGTGTAAAGGGAAAACTCAGATTCCTCCTCTAAACTGGTGGAAAATGACACAGGAAAAAACAGTTTTTATCATATTCAGTTTTAGATAAAGACAACGTTCTAATTTTATAGCAAACATAAGCAACATTTAGCTCTCTAGGTGATGATACTACAACTCCCAGCATGCTCCAGCAGCATAGACACAGCTGATACCTGGCAAAGCATGATGGAACCTGTGGTTTTGTAACACCGGAGTGACACAGGTTGTATATACCTGCCAGGAACCACTGGTGGCTGATATGGAAGCCTCTATGGACGAGCGTCACAATCAGATTTCCTGCTTTCCAGTATTGAATAATGTGCAGCAATAATAATTATTACCACTAACCCAGCGGGCCCAGCTCTGTCAGACACATAGGCTTGTCTTAGACAATGCCATTAACAGAAGCATATAATAAATGTTACTCTATGTCACGGTTTGTCGTTAGTTAGTTGAAAGAGTGCTGAGAATTCCCCACGCCTTGCAGCACCTGCTCTATAGTGACTTTGAGCAACTGCATTTACATTCCAATAGATCGCAACACATTATGATTATTCCATACTGAAGAGGACTCTCCAGAGGGACAGGGCTTCATTCAGTGTGTTTCCTCTTAGCTTCTTTACAGTATATCCCATCTCTGCCTAGTTTATCCCTCCCACTTAGTGTGTTAGTTCACGTGAGCAGGGCCTCCATCCTAGTGTTATTCCCTCCTGCACCACTCCCCCCTCACTTCGTACCCTCTTCTACCCTTTTACCCCATCCCCACCTGGTGGCTCCCTCTCAACCTATCACTGCGCTCTATCCCCTCCTCCCTGATCTGCCAAGCTTGACACCTCGCTTTTTGCCTAGTGTTCTGCTTCACTTTATTGTGTTTTTGTGATATTTTTATATTTATATTGTATTTTATTGTATGTCTATACTATGCTGTCCATCCCTGTCCTGTACGTCTG
>WWET01010083.1:0-16733 GCA_011038615.1 Limnodynastes dumerilii
ATACACGCGGGAGCCTCGCCAGTACACGTCCGTCTCCACGTACTTTTATAGCAAAGATCCTGCATTACAGAAATAGAGAGACAGCTCTGCATCTCACCAGCACCAAAGGGAATACAATGGCCAAAAGGTGTCTGTCTTCCCAGATTTCTCCATAAAGGTGCTAAAGAGCAGGGCACAATTCATCCAGGTCAAGCATCTTTTGTGGGAGCTGCAGTATCCCTATGCGATGTTGTTCCCTGTCCACTTGCATGTGGTGGTGGAGGGGACGACACACTTTTTCAAGTCCTCTGCTGTTTCCTGGCTTGATAAAGTAGCCCCTGCGAGAGTTCCTTTGGCACGCTGAGGAATCCTTAGTAGATCCCTGGATTACAGCAAGTCTCCTTCTCTTATCATAAGAATTAAGCATGTTGGACTCCCTAAGGTACGCTGGGAACTGTCACATTACATGGAATATTGTGCATATTCTTGTATATGGGAGTAGCGGTAAAAGGTTAAAAAGGATGAGGTTAATTAGAATATAGTTGGGGAAAAGTTAGGGGGTAGCTCTTGAGAATAAGAAGTTGGTGTTAGCAGGGTCTCAAGGGCTAGTAGGAATGTTAGAAATTGGGGATAAGTATATCTTTGTTGGGGTGAAGTTATACAGGGTGGGTCAAGGGAAGGGAGGGTCCTTATAGTATCGGTATCGAATGCACTAGTACTAAATTGGTTAAGGGGGGGGTGGATACAAAAAAGATGTGAAATGGCATGTTATTGTAGTAATGTATATGTTGTAACGTCTAGTCTTGTTAAAGTCATGGTTAGTATCAAATTTTTAATAGTATTTTTTACCACCTGTCGTTACAGTAAAGTAAATGCCATCTATAAAAACAAACGTAACACAATCATTATGCCTGATAACCTGGAATGTCAGAGGTTTAAATAACAAATTTAATAATGGACTGGTTATGAGACAAATAAAGTCATACGATCCAGATATGGTATGTTTAACTGAGACTCACTTGGAGGGCACAAAATTGCTCAGTCTTAAGAAACCCTGGGTGGGGCAGATGTTTTATTCCATGCATACTGCGTCTTCCAGAGGGGTCTCGGCCCTTTTTTTATTAAAGATTAAATTGTACAATAAAAGACAAAAAACTGGATACCCTGGGCAGATATGTATTGCTAAATGTATGTATCAATATGAAAACAATCCTCCAAATCCTTGAGAACATCAACTGGGAAGAAGACATGTGGTTGGCCACCAGCGACGTCACCTCACTCTACACCGTTATCGACCACACACACGGAATAAACAGTATCAAACACTTCTTGGAACAATACCCACAACTCGATCACAGACAGGCAGACTTTATCATACAAGGTATACAATTAATTCTCAAACACAATTATTTTTGGTACGGAGAGGAGTTCTTCCTACAGCACCAGTGGACCGCGATGGGAACATGGTTCACGCCAAATTATGTGAACCTATTCATGAGCTAGTGGGATACAAAGTACATCTTGCCCACCAGCTTAGTACATGACTCGCTAGTCCTCTGGCACTGGTACATTGATGATGTCTTTTTTATCTGGAAGGGCTCCAAATCCACACTTTCCGATTTTGTAAAACACGGTATAGCCGCGCTCTCAATGACAAATATCACAGATGAAAAATAAACAACATAATGGCGAAATTGAGAATAGATATAAAAAAAGGTAATTTATTATAGATAGTACATTTAAAAAGAGATGATAAATATCACCAATATAATCATAAAAAAAGGGAGACAATGACATATATATCCTGCTGCTATAAGTGGTAATGATAAGTAACCCAAGAGATGTTAATTAAATATAAAGCCTTAGCACAAATAGTGTGTATTCACATCCATACATCAGAAAAAACAATACTTTAATATTGGTTGACTCCTCGCCGCACGGCTTAGGCTGGCATCCTATATCAAAAGTTCATTTGCATTTGGTGTTGTAAACAGAACTTGGATGTTTTTCTTGAAATTTATTTCCCTTATAAATAAAAGTCAGTCTATGACACACTAATAGAGCAAAAAATAGGTTATATATCTTCTGTAGAACAAAAGAAGAGCGATGTTGACACAATGTTGTAAGATATTTAGGCAATCATAGCTGGTAAAAATATTTTTGTGCATGAAAGTCACTTGGAGTACAATGTTGCCAATAAAACGGTAATTGTAACTTGTAAACACATGTATCATGAGCTCAGTTTGTAATCCACATAAGCATTGCTGTAGCGTGCTAATGCACTAAATGCTGTGGCAAATCGTTGTGATGTTTAAAAAAAGGAAAAAAAGGCTTGTAATAACAGGGAATCGTATTCCAAAAGAAACCAGATGGTTACTCACTATTTTAGTCCCAGCATGAGATAATGTCGCAAGCACCAGACAGTAGCGTCAGTGGAACAAGAATGGTGTATAATGCGGGCGTCCCTGCGTGTCCAATGGCGATAGGCAACTGGGAGTCAGTGCTGCGGGTGAGGGAGCAATAACCAATCTTGGGTCGGCATATACGGAACCACTGCCAGTCAGGAAGGAAACCACGAACACTGCAACGCGTTTCGTCCCTACTAGCGGGACTTTATCAAGCAGAATGTATAGATATTTGAAGGAGCCATTTTTAAAGGCATATAAGACCGCCCTCCACTTTCATTCAGGTGGTTATTAACCATTGACTGGCCACACTCCATCACTTTATTTAATAGGAAATGAAGTCCTCCAAAGAAATTTTAGACTTAGAATATAAAACAAATTTTTCACAATAGAACTTTTCACCAAAGCCATCAATATGTATTATTTGAAAGGCATAAGGCTGTTAGAAGATTGTTGATTTGATTTAAATAGGATACAAAATTTTACTGTTTGACAAATCGTATTTAAAAAGGACACAATTCATAATGATAAAAGAAGTCGGATATAACCTAAACTCAAAAACGCCAGAATCATATGTATACAGGTAACAAAATAAAAAAAGAAAAAAACGAAAAAAACCCAGAACATAATAAAAAATAAATGAATGAAATTTTTTATGATTATATTGGTGATATTTATCATCTCTTTTTAAATGTATTATCTATAATAAATTACCTTTTTTTATATCTATTCTCAATTTCGCCATTATGTTGTTTATTTTTCATCTGTGATATTTGTCATTGAGAGCGCGGCTATACTGTGTTTTATGCTTTGTATATTGTTAAAGGGACATCACCCCCTTTTTTAGCCAGCGATCTTTTTTGTATCTTTGTATGCATATATATATTTTTTATTTGATTTTCCATCTCAATTAGCACTGTTCACTTCTGTTTGTATATTCCGATTTTGTAAGCCTTATCAACAACAATCCAATCTAATATTCACCACACACTACAGCTGTGACAAAGTTGAATTTTTGTACCTCAATATATACATACAGGACAATAAACTAGAGACATCCACCTTTCAAAAACCAGTTGATGTCAATGGCTATATATTCTCTTCAAGCAATTTCCACCCCAACTGGGTTCAAGGAACAGAGTGACAATCTAGCACACCAACTCCGAGAAAAGGGATATCCAGAACCTACCATTCAATCAGCCCTCACCACGGCCGCAAACTCAGACAGACAAGACCTCATTAAGTACAAAGAGAAACACACTTCTTCCATACCCAATACAACAAATAAGCCACACATATTCGCAACATACTGAAAAAACACTGGGGTATTCTGCACAAAGACTAATCACTCGCTACTGTCCTTGGTCCTCACCCTGACATCATTTTCAAAAAAGCTCCAAACCTACATCAACACCTTATTTAAAATCATATAAAGAAAACTGCGACTACTACATGGCTTATAGCGGAATATGGATTTTTCTATTGCGGAAACTGCCTTGGATGCAGAAATAGCAACTCCAACAGCACAAAACCCACCACTTCCTTTGTCTCACATTCCACTCCTAAAACATACAACATCAAGAGTACCATAACCTGTCATTCCAAATATGTCATCTACCTACTCACATGCCCTTGCAACCTACATTACGTCGGGAGGACCACCCGGAGTCTAAAGGACAGGCTAGGAGAACACATCCAAAACATCCGTAAAGGATACACAGCACATAGTGTATCTTATCACTTTCTCAAGTTTCACCATCAAGATCCTAAGGGATAACAATTCATTGGCATTGTGAAAACTAAGAAAAAAAAAAAGACTGAAGAGGGGAGGATAGACTAAAACAGATAAATAAGACTGAACTCAAATGGATATTTCAGCTCAAAACTGCTCAACCAAAAGAACTAAACATTGATTGATACTGATCTTATGCCAGTCTTTACTTGATATATACATAACACACCTCAGGACTCCCATGCCAGTTCCCCCTTCCCCCGACCCCTTTCCCTTTCCCTTATTCCACCCAGCATTTCACCCACCAGTCCCCTTCCTGTTAATTAATTACCCTATCAGCAGCGCACCCCCCTCTCCCTTCAACATCCTTTCCACCTGGTCAACATAGGCCAGTATCTCCCACTACCACCTCTCCCACTCATTCTAACCACATTGACCCTCACCTCTTACCCATTACCACTAGAGTCCTCTAGTGGCCACCATAACTAGCAACCCTTCTTCTACCAAAGCATCAAGTGTCCGCCCCCAACCCTCCCACCAACCTATATATACCCCACACACCATCATTTCCATCTCACCCCTGATGAAGTCAAATTGTTATTGAAAAAACGCGTTAGAGTATTAAAGCATCAGACTGCACAAATATTGTCAACGTCACATTTTTTTAAGCCTTATTTTATTTTATTTTCATAATAAATTACTTTCACGAATATCCAGTGCCTCCAGCCTCAGTCATTGCATCCAGACCAGGAGCCTCCCAATGAAGCCTCCCATCGGAGTACAGGGGATACCCCTATACAGGGACCCCCATCCTTGTCAGTTCCCACCCATAGGTTTCCCCAGCAGTAGCCCCAGTCAGATCCCCCATCTCCTTCCAGATGGGCCGCCCCTGCAATGGCACCGGAGGAGACGAGAGAAGGCTCAGCTTACAGAACACCCAGCTAAACCACCTGAAGGAAATAGAACCAGACAAAGCATCGGTGGACGTGGTGACCGAGAGCACCTCCAGCAGACAGCACCTCCCAGTGACGCCAGATGCAGGAACCCCCGGTGGGAAAACCCTGTAATGCAGAGGAGAGGAATCCTCAGGAAGCGATGTGCCTCCACCAGACGCTAGTTGTCCCCAGCAACTGACGCCAGCATGCCAGCCACAGGGATTCCCCAGCAGCCGACGAATCATCACCAAACCAGAGGGATCCCCAGCAGCAACAGCACCTCTGCCAGCAAGCCTGCATGTGTCCAGGAGACGACCATCCCCAACAACACCAGCCATCGCGCTAACAGCAGACCAACACCGGCCACTCCCGCCGCATAACAGCTTTAACCGCAGTCCTCTTAAATATATTAGTCACTTCGGAGTAAATGGGAGGGAGACTTGGGGCCACTGGAAAATGAGGAGTATTAGATGAGGTGATGGGCAGGGAACTACAACAATATATAAATGGCCTGACTCTCTGCACAAGGGTGTGTGTGGTAAGAAAGTGGATAGCAGCAGAAGCCCCCACACTAATGGAATGGTTGCAATTAGTGGAGTAAACCCTGCTGCAGAAACAAGAAATAGCAGACTAAAATACGATAGAGTCTGGGATAGGTGGCATAAATTAGAGCAGGGCCGGATTAAGGTCTGTGGGGGCCCCTGGGCAACTAAATCATGGGGGGCCCCTGCTTCACATTAACATATATATATTATAGTTTATCAGTTCTTTTACCATTATAATAACCCATGCTTTCCTCTCCTATCCTCCATCTAGCCTAATTGCCTTTTTCTGTGTGTCCAATCAGCCTTATTGCTCTCTCCTTCTGTGCCCAGTCACCCTTATATTTACCTCCTATTTGTCCAACCAGCTTTATTGCCCCTCCTTCTGTGTCCAGTCAGCTTTATACCCCCTCTTTCTGTGTTTTCAACCAACCTTATTGTCCCTTCCTTCTGTGTCCAACCAGTCTTATTGCCCCCTCTTTGTATCCAGTCAATCTTACTACCACCCATCCTTACTGCCTCTCCTTCTGTGTTTATTCAGCCTTAATGCCCTCTCTTTCTGTGTCCAGGAAACCTTATGGCCCCCCTCTTTTTTTGTATCCAGCCAGCCTTATTGACCCTTTCCTTCTTTCTGTCCAACAACCTTTGAGCCCCTTCCTTCTGTGTCCATTTACCCTTATTGGCTCCCTCTTGGTGACCATTCAGCCTTATCGCCCCTTAATAAAAAACTTACCTTTGCTGCCTCTCCTCCGGCTCTGTCCTCCGCGGCGCCCGCTCTGCAGAACTATGACGCTCACATGACCTTAGGTCACGTGGCGTCTTGTGAACAGAGCCGCGGCTGTGCATAGCACAGCCAGCTCTGTTCAGACAGGGAGCAGGAGCGCTATGTGAAGGCTCCACCCCCTTTCTTCCCCCCAGCCTGTTCATACCATTGCAGTGTAAGAGGATGGATGTCAGTGATTGACATCCTCCTCTTAAACACAGTATCACAGCTGCCGGTCGCTCCTGTAACTGATGGAGAGCTTCAGGAGGTTCTTTCTCACTGGAAGAACCTCCTGAACATACTTCACAGAACAGACATTAACATTTAATTTGAGGTTTGCATTTGTAAACAGTGATCACTATGTTTAAGCATAATTTACATTTTGTGTGTATAATGGACATTAAGGGGCTGATTCAGAGATGCGATTGCGAAAAGATCGCAAATATACGCACCTTAGCTAAGATCTTAGCAGGTTCCAGCCCACTGCAAAACCAAACACTCCCCTTGCAAACAGCGGTGGATCTTAAACTTAGACCACCATTGAATTGCCTTAACTATACGCTGTCATTTGGGATCTTAACTGACGTGGGAGCGTTCATTTAAGATCCTAAGTGTCAGCCCGCGCCCACTTTCCCTCATTTCCCTGCCTCCCCCCGCCCATTTCCATGCAAATCCTTAAGATCTTAAAGATTCGCAGCACTTAAGATCTTAAGTGCTTGCGAGCGATTCAGACCTACGATCTTAGCGAACAGCGTATAGTTAAGGCAATTCAATGGTGGTCTAAGTTTAAGATCCACCGCGGTTTGCAAGGGGAGTGTCTGCTTTTGCAGTGGGCTGGAACCTGCTAAGATCTTAGCTAAGGAGCGTATATTTGCGATCTTTTCGCAATCGCATCTCTGAATCAGCCCCTAAGTCTGTAAGATCCCATAATAACATTTCTATATATAACTGTGTGATATTATTTTTGGAAAAATAAGGCATTTTTTACATTAAACTGGACCCTTAGAAACAGTGATTTATTTACCGATTTCATATAGCACACTTACCAGCCACATTTGACCAGCCAAATGTGAAGGGGGATTACTGACTGAATGCATGTTTACCACTCCTATCTTCTTCTCATTGGACAGTTTCCAGCCTTAAAGTTTCCAGATCTGTTCACGTGAGTTCAGGATGAAGCAGCTTGTCTGGGTGTTCTTCACTGTTGTGTTGTCCCACCAATATTTTTTTTATTCATTCCAACCTTCCAACTGTAAATAGAATTTTATTTTGCATATTGTCATATAGCACCATTATATTATGGAACAGTTTACAATATTTTAATAATCATTATAAAATTAAACTTTGCAGCAAGAAACAGACTGGTCAGGTGTGCATGCCTGGTTTCCAAGCTTACAATCTATTGGACATTGGGTTTGATTCACAATGAGAAGTGCTATACAGTGTATCACACAATGGACCAACCAGGTTGTATGGCAGAAGTAATACGGTATGATCCACTCACATAGTAGTGTTAGTAGCAAAACTTAGGGTTATATTAGTATTGTTACGCGTCGGCACTTCTGTCTGGTGCGCAACTTAGCGTCCAGGCCATCTCTAGGAGACCTGGACACTTCATGCTGGCTGGAACGCAGCGCTGCGTTCCAAAGTGCGCCTGCGTCCCAGCCAGTTGAGCTTTAAATCACCGGCGTCCCTGCACGCGGGCGCCGATGATAGAGTCCTGTTAGCTTACCTGCTGAATGTCTGCCGGCTGTCCTGCTGACGCTTCTTTTTGTGAGAGACTGTCCTGTTGAAGCTTCTTGTTGTGAGTGACCTGTCTAGTTAGTACTGGCTGTATGCTTTTGTACTTACCTTCTCCAGCAGTCTGTCCTTACTTTCACTGTGGGTACTTTTCTACTTACCTTATATCAGTGGCTGTTACTTGCCAGATACTGGCTATCCTCTATTTGTGTATTGCTCTTAATACTTACCTCAGCTATTTACTGGCAATATATGGGCTGAATCTTCAGCTATTCCCTGAAGGGATACTTACCTTTTCCTTTATTAATTGCTGTCAAATTTTATTGCCTTGATACCTACCTGTGCCTTTAAATTGGGTACCAGTACCTCTTGGTTAAGTTGCAGCATGCCACATAGTGGCAGCATTATTTTGGCCTTGTTAGAGTGCCTACTCATACCGGTATCCCCTGGTTATGTTACAGCACGCCACATAGTGGCAGCGTTCAGTGTTACCCCAGTATCACAGTTCGCCACATAGTGGCAGCGTTCACTGTTGGATTACCTCCTATTGCATTTTGTGGTACAGCGCACCTATTTTGGGTAGAGCCTATTATTCTTCTCATCCTAGCTTAATTTTCTATTCGCCATATTCTGGCTAATATTGTGCTCAGCCTCTATTTCTTTTTTGTGTATGCTCTGTGTGAAAGTAAACACTAGTTAGCATTTTCCGACTGTCACAGTGCTCTATTCCTTTAGTTGGTCTTATTATTATTTTCAATTTTTCAGTGAAATTGTGCACCTAGGATAGCGGCTTGTTTATTTGGGCACTGCACTAGTCCATCCCCACCATCAGGGGCCCTGGCAAAGACTCCCACATTCCCTGCTGCATCCTAGGCAATCAGTTTTATAACAAGTATATAAGAGAAAGTGTGTAACATTGTGTAAATCATGTAATAGAAAGGGAAACTTGAATAGAAAAGTGGTTGTAAAGAGGGTAGAGGAAGGCTAGAAGCTTGTAGAAGCAGGCTTGGGAATTTGACAAGCTTGTCTGAAGAGGTGAGTTTTAAGGGAACACTTGAAAATATGGAGAGTAGAAGATAGTCTTAATGAGTGAGCAAGTTTATACCAAGAGTGGGTGAGAGAAGTCCTGTAACCAGTAAAGCAAAGCACTTATAGAAGTATAGATCAGAGAAGTAACAACTGAATATCTGAGAAAAAGCTGGGATATATCTTGAGATAAGTAAGGAGTGACAGAAAACCAAATGTGTTGGTTTAGACAAGCACTTACTGTGAAGAAGTCTTATATTTAAATGGGTGCACAACTAATAGAAGATAAATTACAAAATAATGTGAAAAAATTCACAGCCAGCATTCCTATTAATTATCAAAAATGTGTTATATCTTTATTAGTGCACAGCACAGCAGTCAGGAAAATAGCACACATGAAAAATATTTATGTAGGAAGTATTAACAAAATATTGCACATTGAAGCATAAAAAACTGCAGAAAATACAGGACTCTTCCTTGATTCAAAATGTAAAGAATAAGTATCCCAATGTTAATAACAAGACAAGTATTTTAAATAGCCTCTGGGATTAATAACAATTCAAGTTTTATAAGGCAAAGAGCCCGGACTCCTCCCATCTTGACCTCACCGAAACGCCAGCTGATCAGCGCAATACGTGCCACTGGCGTTGGTTGATAGGTAACCC
The DNA here is from genome assembly GCA_011038615.1 of Limnodynastes dumerilii. Taxonomy (NCBI): domain Eukaryota; kingdom Metazoa; phylum Chordata; class Amphibia; order Anura; family Limnodynastidae; genus Limnodynastes; species Limnodynastes dumerilii. The sequence continues at coordinate 9,788 of WWET01010083.1, forward strand.
ATGTAAACTGTCAGCCACGGTCATGTAACTGCTGCTTCGGATATGATGATAGAGACCCAAAAAGTTACACAAACAGGTGATAAATAACACATAGGGACAGATTTACCTAACTCGATTTAGTAGAACTTGCCGGAAAATTGCCTGCAATCTTGGCCGTGTCTTAAAGGGCTGAATTTACTAAAGTATGGGACAGGATCTTGCATCAGAGCTTATAAATAGGGACAAAGTAATGACATATGTCATTTGCTGGAGGGACCCTGAAGAGGATGAACGTCATCTTATGCCCCTGCCAGCTGAAGAAGGGGAGCCAGCATCCCGATTTTCGCCTGTCAAGATAGAAGACTGCAGAACTGCAGAACGAGTAGGATGAATATTTTTTTTTTTAAATATGACTGAAATATTGAATTATATGTTATGCAGGACTATTTAGTTTTAATTTTAATATGAGGCGCTATTTAATACTTTTTAATAATGAGCATAAGAACAAATTATTTTTAAAAGACGAGGCCAAGCAATATTATTAGATTACATACGGGGCCATGCATATTTACTTATTATGGAACGGGGGACATGTCCTTTATTTTTTTTAAGGACCAGGGACGAGGAACATTTGTTTAAACATTAAGGGGCCATGCAGTTATTGTTTATAAGGACCAGGGGCTGGGAGCATTTAGTTTAATATTAAGGGGAACATGTAGTTTAATTAAATTTTTATGGGGGCCATGTAGTGTGATTTTATTAGGACCGAGAGACATGTAGTTTAATTTTATTACTGACGGGGCCATATAGTGTACATTTTATTGTAAGGCTGGACAGTCTGGTTGCGGCAGCATGCAATTAACCCTTGGCTTGCTGTCACTTATGGTACTATAAGGCACAGCATGCCCTGCAATACAAGGGCATGTTGTGCCTTATAGTGATATATGCCACAGCCATTTTAAGTAATGTGAGGCTTTTTTTTACATTTTAACATTGGACAAACATTATTATAATAATCTCTTGCGATGTATAGTGATTATGAAAGGGTTTATTCGCTACATTTACACTTGTAATTGGGGTGAATAAACCCTTTAAAAATCGTCATACATCGCGGGAGATTAAAAATTGCCGGGGGAACTCGCCCCTTAGTAAATACAGCGATTTTTATTTTAAAAATTGCCGCCAAACTGCAGTGATGTCCTGCAATTTTTAGGGTTGTGTTATCTCGCCCCTTAGTAAATCTGGCCCCATAACAGTATTATTTGTGAAAAAACAAGATATTTATAAAAACAAGGTAATCATTATAAAAAACAAGAAAGGTTGAGTTCCTTATTCAGAGCCAGTGATTTGAAGGAATAAATAATTTTAGCCTCCTGATGCAGGAGTAGAGTTTCCTTATTGCCTTCCCCTCTAAGAGGCAGGACCTGTAGAAGGGGCATACAACGGAAATCATGAAGAGTGTGGTTATGCTGTACAAAATGTTTCGCCACAGGTGGCTTTTTATTGTCAAGACAGGTAAATGCTTTCTTAATCGAGAAGCGGTGTGCTGTCACATGCTCTTTCAGCATTCTCGTAGTCTTTCTGATGTAGCTCATAGGGCATGGACAAGTTACAACATAAACTACAAATCTATTTTTACAATTGAGAGGATGTCTAATCGAAAATTTCTTGTTCATAATGGGATTAACAAAACTGTCTCCAAGTAATACAAAATTACAGTTAGTACAGTGATTATATTTAAATACCCCATTTTTCTTAGTACGTCAATTCTTGGCCATAATTGGTTTCAAATCTGTTTGTACTAGTTCATCTCTGAGGTTGCTGCTCCTGCTAAAACTAAGTAACGGGGGAACTTGAGTGAATTGACCTAATCTCGGGTCACTAGATAGAATATGCCAATATTGTAAAAGAGATATACGGATGACAGGTGACAGAGTGGAGTAAGTAGAGCAAAATACCAGATATTGTTCAGTGGATTTATTTAATGACCCCTGTAATAGCACCTTTCTATCAAGAGACAGACAATGTGTTATAGCGCTATAAACGTTTTTTTCTGTCCATCTGCATGCTACCCCATAGTAGAAACAGGTCATCTATAAACCAAATGAAATAAAGACAGTATTTAGAATACTGTGCATCATTCAAAATAAACTTTCTCAAACGCGTTCATATAGAAAATGGCATATGATGGGGCCATATTAGACCCCATCGCAGTCCCTGGTTGTTGGATATAAAAGCATTTGAACAATAAGTAATTTCTACTCAATATAAACTCTATCAGTCCCAATAAAAAGTCAGTTGGTGGACCTTCACAATCAGAAGACTCAAGAGCTGTTTTAACGGCTTTAACGCCATCAGCATGGGGTATATTCGTTTACAAACTAGGCACATCTAGTGTGACCAGTAGTTGAGATAAGTAGATATAAACAGAGGAATGAAAATACCCCAGCAACATTGCCATTAATCATTGACTAACTATGCTATGCTACCTGTAAAATAAAATGCAGAAACATTAGTCACTCACATTTGCAAATATATGATAAGCCACCACACACTTTCAAGACTTATCTACTGTGGTAGTCCTAACTCTAAACAGAGTCTCTATATTGGGTCATATATTATGTGTTTTTAAACTGGTAGCTAACATACCCTAAAAATAGCTTCTGTAGGTGAACCCTCCCTTTTAGTTGTTGATCCCAGAAATGCATCCAAATAAAGTTACACAAAATGGTGGCTGTCAAGTCAATTTTTAGGTTAATATAAACATAAGCATGAAAGGTAGGGTTAATCTGCACAGAAATAAATAAAAAGTGAAAGAAAATGCCCCAGCAACACTGCCATTTACCAGTAACTTACTATACCATCCTATCTGTAAAATAAAATGCAGAAACATTAGTTATACACATTTGCAAATATATGATAAGTTACCTGTGGTGGTCTCTCTCGCTCTCACTCTCTTGTAAAAAGAACATTTATTGCATGATAACAACTGTAGTAATAAAGTAATATGCCATCACAACTCTAGACCAAGTTCTTTATTTGCTGTAAAGAATTTTTTTTTTACCAAAGTATATCCTGTGCTCAAGGTCTAGTATAGGACTTTTAATTATAGCCTAATAAAAGCAATTATGAATAAAGACATTTCTTATTAGGAACGTCTATCAAACAACAAATTGTGTTGATTCTTATGCTATTTACACAATAGTTGTCAATATTCAATATGGAAACAGTAGATGGAACAATGATAATCCAATATGTCAATAGGTAATAGAAGCAGTATACTAGTATGAGATTAAAAAGCCCCTTGTTAATTATAATAGTACTGATCTCTCATCTACAATTAGGAGCCTTCATTGAATAGTAGAAAAAGTAGGAAAAATAGTAGGTAATATATTACTTGCACACTTAGGACCTGATTCACACTTAAGAATCTTCTTAAAATAAGAACTTAAAGTCACACCTGGGCTAAACCATGTTGATTGCAGGGGAGTCATATTTCATCTATTGCAAACAGCACTAGTGTTGAGAGGTGATGTTTCCCAGCCCAAGTCTAAATAACAGTGTAATAGTAAAGCTGGTCAGTATCTGTGTGCAGTAAGCAATTTAAAGATGTATTCCTGCATGCAAAGAATACAATTAACTTGAATCCCCCTAAAAACAACATGGTTTTGCCCAGGAGTAACTTTAAGTTCTTATTTTAAGAAGATTCTTAAGTGTGAATCAGGTCCTTAATGTCCAGTAATGTAGGCAGTAAAGTAATATTAGTCCAATACACAAGACATAAACGGAACAAAGTCCTATTGTGGGGTAGATAGTAGATTATGTATTCCTCTTGTCCGTGTAGTGGTGTTGATTTCACAGAACACAGTGATGAACGTTCAATCAGCCGTGAATAAGGACAGGCAATGCAGTGAATGGCAGCCGCGTGCCCCGCACTCCTGCTTAGCGACCCTATAAACAATACTGCTTGTCAAAAATACAGGGGTAAAACAATAACAGTGCCTCTGATTCCCCGTTGATGGAAAAGTTCTCCCTTGTGTCTGGGGTCAGTAACGATGCAAATAGAGCAGGGCACCTTGCTTTCCTGGCTTTCGCCTTATTGTTCAGGGACACTGCTGGGCTCTTAGGGCCTGATTCAGAGATCCGTCGGCGATGGGATCGCAAATATACGCATCTAAGTGGCAGGTCGGAGCTGGTTATATCCCACTGAATAAACAGTAAATCCCCTTGCAAACAGCGGCCGGACCTAAAGTTAGACCTGCATTGACTTGCCTTATCTGGCCGCACTCACTTCCGACCTTATGTGTATTAGTTGCGTATATTTAGGGTCCTAAGTCTGTATGCGCGCCCACTTTCCCTCATCTCAATGCCTCCCCCCCACCCATTTCTATGCAAATCCTTTGGTTCGTAGATTTCAGCTGGACTTAGGATCGCAATTGTTCCTGACCGATTCACAAGTCCGACCTTAAGGCATTTCCGACCCTATCTTCAACGTAGATGGCGTTGCACTATTACTACGCATGCGCAGTTAATGCGACCCTAAATATACGCACCTAACTATCGTTAATATCGGATTTCTGAATCAGGCCCTTAATCCGTTCTCTGTAGCTGCAGATCCTCTCACTGTCTGTTCTGCCGCACGTGGTCAGATGGATACCCGCTTGATTACGGGATGCGTGCAGATTCCGGCAAATGAAAGAGAAAAAGAGCCTCTATGGTACAGATTATCCCTTGAAATTTTATTAGTATAAAGAAAATAGTAATACTCACAAACAGAATGGGCACCTATAGTTAAATAGATACCAAATGCACTAAATAGAATATATTGGAACACAGTGGAACCTCAGAACAAGCCAACATGTTTCTACCTCTTCTGGAGGTCTTTCTCAAGGCTGAAATTAACTCTGCAGGTAGTATGGTACCTATATAAGTACCCTCCTACCCATGTCACATGATGGAAGCGCAAATATTGCAATAAATACAAAAATATACAACATAATACATTTTAAAAGAGAAAATTGGTATAATATCTCTTAATAATTCAATAGACAAAAAAATAAAGATTTTATAGTGACAAATATTATATGTTAAATAAGATCAATAAATATAATAAAACACTATTAAAATGATTAGAAAATTGTTCACAGTTATTGTCATAAATAACACTGAATAGACAGAATAAATTACAGTGTTAAAAAAGGGTTTGTTAATAAAATATGAGTAAAATAAACAACATTTTTATAAAAGACATTTTTTTTATAAAAACCATTTCAGCTCAAAATCTGAATTTAAACCCGTTGGAATTAAAGTTTGCAAGTCCTGGCTCGAGTTTCCACAATGTCTCCCTTTTTCCAGTGTCCCTTCACTTTTTCCAGGCCAACCATTCCAGTGATGGCGGACGTGGAGCAGTTATGCTCTGATTTAAAATGAACTGACGGAATAATTAATAAAACCCTTTTCTATATTTTTAAAATGTTCTCTCCATCTTATTTTTAATTGTCTGGACGTTCTTCCAATATATTGTTTATTGCAACTACACTCAATTAAATAGATCACATCCATCGTGGAACATGTAATAAAGCTATTTATTAGGTGTGTTTTTTGTATTTGGGCAGACTCGGTTTTGGTTTCCTGTTTGGTATGTGTGCGAAATACCAGACATATCCCGCATCTGTAAAATCCTTTAGATTTAATATTAGTAGATGCGGCTGGCTCCTCTCTAAAGGCACTAGAGGTGAGTGAGTCTCCCAAATTCCTGGCCTTAGTATATATAAATTGGGGTTTTGACGTAATGTGATTAGTCAATAGGGGGTCTCCTAATAGGATATTCCAATTTTTGGGATCACTCATCCGCATTGTATCGAGTAATAAACTTCACAGACTCCAGTTGGTCTTTATTTGCTGTGTTAACATATTTTGGAAGATACAAAATTTTACTTAAAATTTCTATATTTCAAAAAAAAAAAAAAAATGTTGTCCATATATATGGCTGTCATTGCCGGAAACATGAAATAAGTTTGACTAGTGTGTTCCGTTACATGAAAAAAAAAAATATTAAAAAATACATCTACTCGAAATGAAAATGTGTGAGCATAAAATAAATGGATTATTATTATGGTTTTATTAGTGCATAAAATCATTATCTATCTTGCTTCTGTGGAGTCACTCAGACACCAGAGTAATTTTTCCTGTACTACGTTTACAATAAAAACATGTCTCTTACTATTAATAATGAGACTGTCTTCATTTCATCTTCTTCCAGTGTAGGTTTTACAGCATGTCTCTGTAAATGGATTATGAAACCTGTTAAAGCCTCATTAAGAAAGCAGCATATTAGGTTGGAGTCATTTCATGTTCAAAACTATTTTGAAGCATATTTCCATAAGCCCATTAGCGATAATGGGCATAATAATAGCGTAACCTGTTACTATAACTCTGTAATATAAATGCAGAATTTAGCATGAGAGTAAGTGGGCCTTTCGCTATGTTTCTAATACTATTTTAGAGATATTTAAATGTGCAATGTGTTTATTCAAAATAACACAATTGAATGATCATATATAGTCCATCAAATGAAAACATATAATTTTTTGACCTATATTACTGCTTGGGCTTTAGGTATCTTCTCTATATGTGACTTTGCCACCCCTCTTGCCCCATGTGTGTGAGAACTCTAGTCTGTGATTGACCATCCTTTGCCTGTCTGAGCTTCTGGCCCAAATGTCTGCTTGAGGCTTTTGGGCTAGATTTTCTAAAGAGAAGTTTGATCAAATTGCCACATTTGGGCATTTTTTATTTGTATACTTACTAAGGATTAAACCATCATTATAAACTCCAGAATGGCCACTTTTTCAAACTTGTGCTTTGCAAAGCGTCATCCCACTTTTTTAAAGGTTTAACATAAAAACTGCCGAATTTAAAATTGTTGCGCTTTTCAAACTGCTGAAAAACTCCATCCAAAACCCCC
>WWET01010084.1:0-18612 GCA_011038615.1 Limnodynastes dumerilii
TTTGTCTCCAGTCCACCCCCCTAGTATTCTCTAGCATATGTCTACAGCCCCCCAGTATTATCTCCCTTCCATATGCCTCACTCTTTCACTTATCCATTGCCAACAGAGCTCCTGTGCGCTCTACAACCCCAACTCATAGACTCCTGAGAACTTTAGCTCCATGGAGCCTCCCTGCTCTGACCACAGACACAGCATAAGAACTAAAGCTTTGAGAAGTCTGTGTGCCGGGACACCAGCCGAGGTTGCAACTGAAGAGTGGGGGATGCGATTGCACAGGACACCTTCTGGCACCAGACAGATGAGAGGGTGAGCAGAGGGCAGAAGGGGAACCTGGAAGAGGACAGGAGCAGGGGGACCTGGGGCATATGGAGGGGCGCTCACCTCACTGTAGGACATGCGCAGTAGCGTCCCAGCACGTGGACGCTACTGCGCATGCATATAACATGAGGAGCAGAATAGCTTTTATAAAGATAGATGGTGTCAGTAGTAAATGTTGGTTTAATCCTCCATGTTTAAACACCTACAGACATAGAAGGCGAAGTTGGGAGAGTAAAGCAGGGGCAACCACTATGTAAGTGTGGGGTCAAAGAAGAAATGCAAGATTCTGCAGCTAGTATCAACACAGCAAAAACCTGTAAAGCAAGGAATTATCAAACAGTACACAATTTGGACAGTCCAAACCTGTAAGAGACAGATCAAAGAGTATATCTTTCAATATCGGCTGTGTCACTTTTTCCTTTTCTTAGAGGAGAAAAGAACACGAAACGCTGACAGTAAATGTCTCTGTATATCTTCTTTATGAATAGGTGAGACGAATGCAGTTTCTTATCTTGGTCTTTAGAAAGAAGTATGTAAATGAGCTTAGGATGTGTATAGAGTAGGATCTGTAGCAATCCTCGGTTCAATACCCAAAAATAAATGGTCCTGCTATATGACAAATGTGCAGGCCCCCCTTTCCACTTTTATATATTTTTATTTTTTATTTTTTTTTATTTATGTTTTCTTAGTTTTGCTTAGTGACTGTAGGGTAGATAAGGAATGTTAATATATGCAGTGCTCAAAAGTCGTTTATCAGGTCACAGTCCAACTAAAGATTTTAGCTTCAAGAATCCTGTATCTCCAGCTTTTGGAAGGTAATTTAGGGATTCGTCACTTTGCACATTAGGGATATGCAGAATTCAGCCAACCACCATCCTCTATCTAGGCCTCAGAATTTTCCACAAGAGAACAGTTGGCAGTTGTAAGTGACCAATATAATATAGTTTTGCTTAGAGACTCTAATGAGAATAAAGAATGTCACTGTAGGCAATGGACTTAAGTCCCTCAAAAATCCTGTATCTGCAGCTTCTGGAAGAAAAAGTCGAGAGTTTGTTACTTTGCATAGGAAAGATACATAGATTTCACAGAAGACTTCAGAGAGTGACCAATAAAATGTGTAAATCCATAAAAAAATAAAAAAAACAACTAGGAAAATCCAGCCTCAGAACAGCCAAAATGTGATTAATGGCAAAGTAATCTCTAGTTGAGCTAAAAGCTGTGAGCAGACTCCATCACAGAGTGGGAGCTGCAAACATATAAAGTTAAAAGATGGCATCCACTGGGATGAATGATAGGAGATAGATTAACCCTTGGGGATTCAATTGTTCAGCCAAAAGACAAAGATTAAGACAATATAGTGATGAGGAGGAATCCTTTTTCATTGTCTTAGTCCAAAGGTGTTGTAACACCACCGGAATTACCTTTGACAAAAGGCGGTCGTCACTTTACCAAGGCATGGAGTCTAGCAGGACCCTGTTCTTCAGTAGAGCCTCTGATGGTGAGGATAGACTGATGCAGGCCGGTTTACCCACAGGTCGCGACCCCGGAGTAATGGCCGGGAGAGGAAGAAGAAGTACAGAGAGAGTAAGATACACGAGAGCTAGAAAGTGGGAGGAGCCAGGCAGAAGAATGTGACCTGTAACAAACTACACAAAACACTAAACTGACACAGCGGACAAAGAAGGGACTGACGGGACAGACAAAACAAACCGGGGCAATCACTCACAAAAGCAGGCAGCGGGAACCCCCAAAGGGGTTAACAGATACAGTCAGACAGGAGATGCTAGGATAGTATAAGCAGGGACAGAACAATAAGGTGGGAGAGAGAGGGAATGGAGACACAGAGGTTAGAGGCTATGAACTGAGCAAGGACTGAACTGGGGCACTCAAGAAAGCAAAGAGATTTAGAAGCACTAGGAAAGAGAAGGAAGAGAACTGGCACAGCGACACAGAGTAACTATAACCAGCGCCAGCCTCTTGCTGAGAGTGTCTTATAAAGAGTGGCTGGCGAATAACAGGAGGGCTGGAAACGCACCTAATGCAGCCATAGGCTAGCGTCCTGGTTGCTAGGCAGCACCAGATGCCAGCCCGACGGTCTGGACGCAACAGCGTCCCTAAAAACAGATAATGCGGCTGCTGGGAGGCGGGGAGAACCCAGTGGTGGCCGCAGTGGACAGCAGAGGGACGCCGGAGGCAAGATGATCATGGGAGCACGCCACTGCAGAGGAGGAAAGCCAGCAGGGAGCGAGGAGGAGGTAAGACATTGCAGGGAGTCTGGAGAGAGAGCCGCAGCACCGCAGAGCATTCCATAAGGTACAATATGCTCCGCTCCTGAGCTTCCAACTGTCACTCACCTGGTTTAAATAACTTAACTGATATTTAAAAACTATTTGCCTCTTCAATAAAGGTGGTTACCATAGTAACTGACAGTTGGAAACTGAGAAGCAGAGTATTTTGTACCTAATGGAATGGGTCATGTTGGAGGGTATATATACCTAATATATTACTTTACTAACAGGTCTTTACATAGCACTCTCAGATGACGTAGCATTTTACTGAGAATATTTAACAGTCACATCAGTTCCCAAACACAGGCATATACACACACACACTAGGGCTAATATAGTCTGCAGCCAATTAACCTACAAGCATGTTTTTGGAGTGTGGAAGGAAATTAAAGCACAAAAGGAAAACCCACACAGACACAGGGAGAACATACAAAGTCCACACAGATAAAGTCTAGACTGGCAATCAAACTCATGACCTCAGCGCTGTGAGACATCAGCATTACTGACTGAGCCACCGTGCTTTATCTACATTATTTATCTACATTATTTATCTACATTATTTATCTACATTATTTATCTACATTATTTATCTACATTATTTATCTACATTATTTATCTACATTATTTATCTACATTATTTATCTACATTATTTATCTACATTATTTATCTACATTATTTATCTACATTATTTATCTACATTATTTATCTACATTATTTATCTACATTATTTATCTACATTATTTATCTACATTATTTATCTACATTATTTATCTACATTATTTATCTACATTAGAACCTGCTATGTTTCCTTATGGCAGATTATTCAAGGAATTATTTACCTTCTGTCTTTCTGTTCACCATATTAATCTTATCTGTTACTCAGTGCTCTGTATAGACTATGGGTCAGATTTACTAAACTGCGGGGTTGGAAAAGTAGAGATGTTGCCCATAGCAACCAATCAAATTCTAGCTCTCACTTTCCTATTACATACTAGAGAATGTCAGCTAGACTCTGATTGGTTGCTATGAGCAACATCTCCACTTTTCCAAACCCGCAGCTTAGTAAATCTGGCCCATAATCGGCATGGAAGACAGTACAGTCTGCATAAGCCATAATATTTAAAAACCACAATACATATTATTGTAGCTTTTTATGTGTTGTATTGGTATTTACTGCATAATGAGAGACATGTATAATGTTATAGTCATATTCATTTTAAAAATAATTTTATACACAGTAGCATGAGTACTGAGGTGTACTTCTATGCACAAGGGCGTAACTGTAGTTGGTGAAAAGGGTGTGATTGCTGTGGGGCCTAGCTGCTTAGGGGGTCCAGCAATCACCACATTGTACCCTGCAGATGTTGGCTGCATCTTAAACAGTGCTCTGGAGTATGTCTCTGCAGCACTACCATACCCTCCAACTGTATTTATTTAGCAGGTACAGTACCGTTTTTTAATGGTCTGTACTGGCTAAAAGGGCTACTGTACCAGATTCTGACCCAGCAGTTCCCTCCCCCCTATATTCACCTTCCAGTTCTGTAGCATCTGATCACTATAGAATTGATGTGGGGACAGACTCCTGCAGCTCTGATAAAGTGACAAGACCCTCTCAGTTCTTAGCTCAAATGATAAGGTGTAAAAAAAGATTTCACACCTTATCATACATGCAAATGAGAGCAGATTAAAACCACACCCCTTAATTGGACAAGCCACGCTCCCCAGGTGTACCGATTTTCCATAAATGTTGGAGGGTATGGCACTACAACAGAGGGTCATGGTGGATGCACAGTCTATCCACCGTGACCCTCTATAGCAGCACTGTGGAGAGAGATTCCACAGCACTGCTTCAGATGCAGTTGGCAGCATATAGAGCCTCTTCCCTAAAAGAACCCTGTGACATCATCAGCCCATGTGACTCATGCAGTCACATGGTATGCGGTGCAGGAGATAGAGGTAAGATAAAAGTTGTGCAGGATGTTGTGTGTGAGTGAAAAGTGAAAGTAAAATTTAACAGGCTGTTTGTGTGTGTAAAAACTGGCATGTTGGAGGTAACAGGCTGGAGGTAAACTGATTAAAGTAACAGTGGTGTGTGTGTGTGTGTGTGTGTGTGTGTGTGTGTGTGTCGTGCAGCTGCTGGATGTGTAGGAAAAAGGGAAAATAGGAGAATAAGGAGGTTGTGTGAGGAAAAACTGGCCTGCAAGAGGTGGTGTAAAGATAGGAAAATAGAAACATGGTTGATGCATGGGAGAGAAAAATAGCATGCAAGGATTAGCATGTCATGAAAAAGGCTGGCATGCAGATGAGAGAGGTTGGCATGCAGGGTAGACTGGCATGCAGGGAGTAGTATGGGAGAGAGACTGACATGCAGGGGGTGGGTGGTATGGAAGAGAAAGAGACTGGCATGCAGGGAGTGATATGGGAGAGAAACTTGCATGCAGGGGGTGGGTGATATGGAAGAGAGAGAGGCTGACCTGCAAGAAGTGATATGGGAAAGAGACTGGCATGCGAGGGGGGGAGGGGTATGAGAAAAAAGGCTTGTATGCAGGGAGTAAACAGGGATGCTGGAACAGAAATCAGCGCTTCCAGCCTCCAGCAGCTGAAGGATATACCCTGGGGCAGTCCCAATCCCCAAAATGTCAATGAACCAAGAAAAATAGATGGGGGATATCCTATAATCAAGAGCTATGAGGATCAGCAGTGGGAAGTGCCAAATCATGCATATACATATATATACATATAAAACTTTCACATCAATCCACTAGGTTACCTAGGAAATGATATACCTATCCCCTCTCAGGGATAGATAAAAAGGGGAAGAAAGGTGATACAAAAATAACATTTATTGGAAAATATATAAATTAAACACCATTCTAAAAGGAGGATCCAAAGTTCATACCAGGGATGAGATGTAATTGACAGGGTCCAAAGAAAAAACGTCCAGATGTTAAAATGCCCGGGAAGACGCTTTAGCAGGGGGACACTCTGATCACCTGGACAGAACACCGGATATTCTCTTTTACTGGCTGACTGACGCGTTTCAGGCTCACGCTCAAAGTCTCAAAGTCCTGGCCAGCTGTGAAGTCGCTTCCTGCTTTAAATCCGGATGTGTCTTCCGATTGGTGGATGTGCGCACGTGATCGGTGTGTGGCGTCAGGTGGAACGCATGTGTCATCACTATGGAATGCATGACTCCCGTGGATTGATGGAATTACAATTTTAAAAATAAAAAAAAACAAATAAAAGATTTGGCACTTCCAAAAAAAAATTAACTGTGTGTATACCTTGGAATATGGAATTGACACAGCCTAAGTTTCCTGTTCCTATGGTTACCATAGAAAACACAATTGTTAACCATATAGAGACATATAATGGTGTATGGAAAACATACAAAAATAACAATAACAATATAGTATACAGCGGTAGTATACAGCGGAATCATTACAATATATAATATATTATTAATCATGAAGTTAGTGAAAAAACATATTATTTACTTTAAAGTGCATGGTGCATATTAAACCATAAAGTGCCAACAAACATAAATAAAGTTACTTATTTTTAAAAAGGAGAACATAGGAAATTTAATCTCATGGTGAAGACCTTATCATAATGTAAAGTGCATAATGAGTGTAATAAACAATATAAGATTACTTATATAAAATTACATAAAAACATGATAATAATAATTGGGAGAAGTGATTCTTGGGAGAAGTGATTCTATAAATTCCTAATAATAAGACTTCCGTTACATAAATATTGATGTGTATAAAGATAAGATTTAAATATTAATAAAAAATCTTTAAAAATTCAGAAAATAATTATAAGGTTTTAGGAATACATTAGAAAGTGCTCATTTCATATGCTGTACCATATAAATATGTGATGTAGAGCAGAGACCCACCATAGGAGATAAATGGGGGGGCACGGTTCCTGAATATTAATGATCCAAAAATAATGGAGGGTTTCCCAATCTAAAAGGCCATATATAAATGTACATAGGACCATACAAGTATGTAATGTGAACCTATACATATAATAGGGGCCTAAAAACAGGGAAAAAGAAGGCATATACTAAAAAAGGGTACTGTATTAAAAGGGACAACAAGGAACATAAGGTCTGAATTAGAGGATGGTGAAGCTTTGGGTTACCCAGGATGATAGAGGTAGGAACCCAAGAAGTGGGGGAAGAGACGATGGTTCTACAGTACTTACAGTACCCGGTATTCCCAGGGGGTCTCCCTTCCTGGTACTGGCCGGGCCCACTGGGTTTCACTTACGAGTTCGGTTGTGTTCGGGCACTGTCAAAGTGGTATGACTGTAGGTAGATAAGGAACTTTGTAACTCTCCCCAACAACTCAAGTCCACAACTCATCCATTCTACAGTACGCTCATAGGAACCATTTGAGCTCGAACTCTTGGTTGAGTCCCTGAGGTTCTAGTGTGTTGAAATCGAATATGAGCTTAATTTCCCCGCACCAATGCCCAAAAATAAATGGTCCTGCTATATGACAAACGTGCAGGCCCCCCTTTCCACTTTTATATATTTTTTTATTTGTTATTATTTTTTTATTTGTTTTATTGTTGTTTTTGCATTTTTTTATTTTATTTTTATTTATGTTTTCTTAGTTTTGCTGACCCAGTCAAAAAATTCAATAAAATTTGTTTGACATGATCTTCCCCCAGTGAATCCATGCTGCTTGGGATCCTGTAAGTTACTGGATTTAAGATACTGTACAATTTGTTCCTTTACCAGTTAACCTGGCACATCTGAAAGAATGGTGTTTGTGCACTTGCCCATTGCCACTTTGTTTTGTGTGGGCCTCAACAAACCAATCATTTCAGCCACAAGTGACAGCTCCTCACGCTGAAATTATTGGTTTGTTAAGATACCTTGCAGAGAACATTTGTGAATTTTAGCTGTATACAAACCACTGGATCTAATAGAAATCTATCTCTATACACATTTGATATTGTCTATGGGTCCTGTTGATTTATTTAGGTCATAGTAATTTTTCGTTATTTCCTATTTTGTATTGTGTTCTAATAAACTTTTAATATCTTAGTAGGCATTTTTACATTCATTTTTTAGACCAAACCAGAGAAAAATTAGTCTCATCTAGCGCAGCACTAGTGTTTTTGTTATGATTTTGGAGGTTTGCCCCTCCAAATGGCAAATTTAAAAAGGGTTTAAGGACCTTGTATAACAAAGAAATTATTCTCCACTGTGCTTGAGTGAGGTGCGTTCCCGCTCCTTTCCCTAGGTGGCTGTGGCTGTATATGCTTGAATAGCCTTTTGTTGCTCCTCCAACTGCTGAAGCATATAAAGGGTAGAGTTCCACCACTTAACTACCTCTTGTTTCAGCAGATGGTTGGGCAAATTCAAGATTTGTTGCTGGTGTTCCAGTCTTTGACATGAGTGTGCGGAATGGTGAAAATGACCACAAATTTTGCATGCCACCAACAACATCTCCTGCACTGCCCTGTCACGTTTTAAAACATTCTGAACTATCAAATTCATTGTGTGAGCAAAGCAGGGCACATTGGGAATTTGCCCATATATAATGCTTTAACAATATTGTTGGCATTGTCAGATATCACACATCCCGAGGAGAGTCCAAGGGCTCCATTTACTAAAGTCAATTTTAGGCCGCGCTTTGCTATCGCTAGACCTCGCAGTGCTTTTTCTGTGATTTTTGTACTTTAAACGCCATATTAACTATTTTGCAATTTGGCTTGTCTCTTTATAATCACCGTCGATGTTGATTGAATTTGAACTTTAAACATTGCTGCAATCTTTCTGCACCAAGTCCTGTGACTTCTAAATATTCAATGTTATTTTTGTTTTTGTTTTGCAAAGTGTTGTCGCCAATGTTTTCTCATAATTGTGGTACTTGCATGAACTCCCGCAAGATGACTCCTCAGAGCCTTTAAAAAAGAGTTTGGGGCCTCTTTGTAATTCCACCATTTTGTGATTTACACAGTGGACCACACTTGTGGATTGTTGGATTACTTTTGTCTCTCACTTTGCTACAATCTTTAACACATTCATTTGGACTTATATCCAAGTAAGTTACATTTTTATTAACACTACTGTTGGAGGTGTTCCCTCACCTAGACCTTCCACGGAAAGGGTCTTACAACGGTCTTCGTTCTGTCAGGATACCTTAGTATAAGACAGACGGCTGGAGAAGTCAGATTGAGACACATACTCAGTTAAGTGTTCCAAATGAGTTCTGGTTTATTAGCTTAACATACAGATTTTAAGGAATTTAATTAGCAAAAGAAAACTAAGGCTAAGGCCTTTAGGAGAACATTCCTTCGTCTCTATCTTGCAAAGTTTCTCAAAACTAGCTTCAGCCATAACATGATTTCTGGTAAATGTTTTGTTCACATAACCTTCTATTTCTTCTAAATGCACAAAATAACTGAACTTCTTGCTGTACTAAATTCAAAGCACAAAATGGATACAGATATACAAAACAGAGTACTAGTTATTTTAGGTATAACTTCATTTCAACCCTTACAAACCCTCCTTTTTATACTAAAATAAGTCTTTCCTGCCATCCTACTGGATAATTCAGGCTCCCTCCCAGACCACAATTTGGCGAAAACTGGGTCTCTGTGAATATTTTCCCCACTTGGCGGTGCTAGTCACCTCGATAAAAGTCCAAATATCCTTCCAGGTGGAGGGCAATAACCAGGGGCGTTTTAAGAAGTGAGGGGGCCCGTGTGCAGGATTTGCACATGGCCCCCCCCCCTTCCCTTACCTGAGACAGGACTGTCCAGATTCGCGGGCCAAAAAGGGGGCGCGGCTTAATTACGATGTAGGCCCCGTCCCCTTTTCAACCCGCAAATCGGGACAGTTCCACCTCAGGGGAAGGGGGACTAATTTGGCATCTATTTCTTTCCTCCAGAAGATATTAGAGGGAAGAAATAGATGATGAATGGCCCCCCTTCCCCTGCCAACCCAGGGTGCAGGATGCATGCCACATGTTCTGAGGGGCCCGTGTGCACTGCACACCCTGCAGCCATTATAGATACGCCAATGGCAATAACTGTCCTTCACGGTAGGGTCCTGGTTTACCCAGAGGCATCTCTTGTACTCTCTATTTTTAGGATGAGGGTGTAGGGTGCTCAACTCTGTCTTGTCCATTCCTTTGTGCTGTATCTCTTTCTAGGGCATCCTCACGTTTTGCCAAATGAATCATTTCTGCATCTGGATCAGCATAGACACGCCTCAGGGTCTTGTACAGCATTTTCTGTGTCACTTTCTCCTTAGTTTCACGTATCCCTTTGTTCAAGCCTTTTCCTTATACATGTAAAGCAAAAGAAAAATAATGTGATCAGTACATAAAACAATAATACTAAACCAGCTATTTTTGCAAAGTTCTGTTTTTTTCCCTTTGTTTCTTACATTTCTTTTTGTACACTCATTCTGGATCAGGAATATAATTACCAAAGGCTGATCCTACAACCTGACACATGCCTCCTTCTGAGGCTGTCAAATAGTCCAGCACTGATCTGTGCTGTTGCAAAACTTTGTTATGGAACTACATTTCTTTTGCTACTATGTCTAATATCTCATATAACTCATCTGTTACATTATCAAACAGTTTAATTAAAAGTAGGCATGAAAAAACAATGGGGCTGTATTCCTATCCTGACCTGACCTTTTGTCCACAATGTAAACAACGGCCACTTCTTTAAACAATATTCTGAGCGAGGGTCATTACCAGTGGCTCTTGACTTAAATCTTGCACCCTGTTTCAGGTAGTTACGATTACCTTGTGGACCTGGGGCCTTAACGTAAATATCCTTAGAAACTTTTGGTACTTTTTCCTTTTTGTTCAAATCTATAGACTTTTTAACGAGTAAACCCCATAAGTCTGTATCAGGCCCAGTCCCCAATACCATATATTGTTTAATTCTGAAAGTAACTCCCCTTTTTTCCTTGGAATGAAGATCTTGCAATGTGAGGCGTGGATCCAGGTATTCTTCCCTTGGACTGTTACAGCAGTAACATATGATATGGTCCTTTACATCTGGGATCCAGTCTTTTCCTCACATCTCTTTTTAGATAGCCCCAATCTCCAACCTGCAGAGGATGCATGTTCTCTGAATTATCTGAGTCTGGTAGAAAACTTTTACATGCAGGTTAGTCAATTGGCTTGTTATTGCTTGCATATAACCTGTAAGATCACCATGAGCATGCTGCAATTCCAGTGCAAAATAACAACCTGTTTTTGGTACTGAACCAAACAATATCTTATAAGGAGATAATTTAAGATGTTTAAGAGAAGAAGTACGTACTGCAGACAATGCTATGGCTAAACACTCTGGACCTGGTTTCTTAAAATCCTGCATAACTTTCTGGATTTTAAGCTTTAAAGTACCATTTAACCTTTCCTTTAACCTTTCCACTCTACCACTTGCTTGTGGTCTGTACGGTGTGTGAAATGCCTGTATGATGCCTAAATCTGACATGATGTGTTGCATAACCTCACCTGTGAAATGTGTACCTCTGTCTGATTCAATTACTTCAGGAACTCCACACCCACAAACAACTTCAGCCATGAGTTTCTTTGCTGTATTGGCTTTGGCCACTGGCCATGCTTCAGGCCACCTGCTGAATAAATCTGTACATACCAGTATGTATTCATAGGTTCCACTCTTTGGTAGTTGTATATAGTCTATGTGCAGTCTCTGAAATGGGTAGAATACCTTTAGGGTAATTCCTTGCGGAGTCTGTTCTTTGTCCTGTGTAGTGTTCTGCACAAATCCAACATTGACTCACAAAGTTTGCTGCTGCTGCTGCTGCTGCTGCGTTGAATCCTGGAGCTATCCAGTGCTGGTGCACTTGTGCTGTCAATTGCTCCTTTCCTTTATGATCCGGTCCATGAGCCACCTGTAACATAGGGGATTACAAAAACTCTTGGTAGACATAGTTTCTTACCCTTCTTCCACAGTTTTGTGAATGATTCTTTAGCTCCTATGCATTTTCAGGCTTCGTTCTGCTGGACCTGCTTGTTGTTGGAGTTTCACTAGATCCTTTAAGTTCCATGCTTCCTCTTTTTGCATGCATCCACAGTATACATGGTGTTCTTGATTGGTTTCAATGCTGCTGTCTTGGCAGTGACGTCTGCTAAGGCGTTCCCTTTTGCTTCTTCTGTCTTTGCTTTAGTGTGAGCTTGAGTCTTGATTACTCCTACTTGCAGTGGAAGTTCTAGTGCTCTGGTTAGTCTTTTGATGAGTGCTGCATGTTGTATGGGCTTGCCTGTTGAGGTTTTAAAGTCTCTACTTTTCCAGACACTGGTATAGTCATGTGCAACTCCCCAAGCATACCTTGAATCTGTGTAGATGTTTGTTGTTGGTCCTTTTGCAATCTCCAATGCTCTGATGAGAGCCATAAGTTCTGTTGCTTGGACTAACATACCTGGAGACAAGGGTTCAGCTTCCATGACCTCGTAAGGTGTGACTACTGCATAGTCGACATGACGCGTTCCATTAGTATAGTAATTGCAACCATCGATGAAAAAAAAGAATTTGGGTTATGCATTTGCTGTTCAGACAGATTAGCCTTTCCATGAGTGCTATGCTATCAAGTTCATAGTGTCCATGAGGGATAATCGGATCCCTGAACGCATGTTCTCTTTGTGACTGGCATGGGGTGTCACACTATCCACAATCATTGTGACCCGTTGCCTCTTGTCTTTGCCTGGATCGTCTCTCCCTCCTTTTGAATCATCAGATTCACACACATATGGCAGGAGTGTTGCAGGGTTGAGTACTGTGCTTCGCTTTATGGTCACATTAGAAGAACGACTGAGTGCTACTTCATACCTTGTTAGCCTCGCTGCTGAAAAATGTTTAGTACTTACCTGATGCAGGATCTCTGTTACAACATTTGGAACCTGTATGGTCAATGGGTGATCCAATATGATGTCTGTGCACTTGTCCTTCAGAACTGCTGCTTCTGCTACTGCACACACACACACGTAGGGAATCCCATGATGACAGAGTCCAGTCCTGTTGAGTAGTAAGCAGTTGGTCTTTGCTTATCTCCATGTTCTTGTGTAAGTACTCCTCTGTGTTCATGATAGAACAGTGTGAAAGGTTTGTCATAATCTGGTCCATGATATGGTTGTCCTCATAGTCCTGATTCTGCATATGGATGGCTGCTCTTTGCTTCTCACTGTTCTGCTCCTTGGTGAGAGGATACTGCTTGATGGAAATAGGGACTGTACCTGGTTTAAGAAGCAGCACTACCATGGTTACCTTCAACAGTCCCGCATCTGTATTCCCTCTTGCCCATAGTTTGGAGGGCAAATCTAACTGCAGCCTTATCTTCTTAATCCTGGGGTCAACATTATCATTTGATGAATGGTAGTAATCCACCTCTTGTTCCATCTCCTGTATACTTTATGTTTGATTGCATGAGCTGAAGTATGTCTGCCCCCAACAGATTTTCTGGACAAGTAGAAGAAAACAAGGAACTCAATAGGTACTGGCTTACCTTTTTACTTCTTTTGAGGTTGGTGGACTGTCCGGTAAGGCCTGTTGCTGAGTAGTGAGGGTTGATGACACATCTTCCTCCTTTAAGACAGTTTGGCTTACCCCCATATCAATGAGACACTTTATAACTTTTCCTGTAAAATGTAAGGTAATAGGTATAAGATGGTCAGTTTTCTTACCAGCCGTGTCCTGGGAGTATACGGAGGTGCCTTGTATTCATGCCTGGGATCCACTTCTGTTGCCCTTCCTCTGAAGCCAGTCCTTATTCTTCTGGCCTTCACGTTTCATGTGTCCTTCCTGGTTACAGAAAAAGCATTTACCTGATGTTGGATTTTGCATCTTTGGTCAGGCTCCTTGATTGGCCTTTCCCTCCTTGTGCGTCCAATTTCCATTGGGTTCCATTGGGTTGAACCACGTGTATCTGTTTGCTTTTCTCCACCTTTTCACATTCTCTGTCTTCAATTCCTTCGAGTACTTACATAATCGCCTCACAGACAATGTTCTGCACTCTGGTCGTGAGATGAGTAACTGTTCATGCATTTCTTTCCTTAATCCGTCCAGGAGTTTTGTCTTTAACAGTCTTTTGCCCATACTGCTTTCCAAATCAATACCTTCATCTGTAAAAGAACTAGTAAACTTATCAAGATAGGTTCCCAATTCCTTGTGTATAGTACTGGGTGCAGTATCCTTTTTACCAGACACATTTACATCTCACAATTGTCCCATTATTCTCTTAAATTTCTTATACTTTTTACCCATGGAATTACATTTACTCAAGTCACTTCTCCTGAACATGAGGGTTGTTCTGGGTCCACAAATTGATGACATGAATAACAATAAAACCATTTTTCATCCACACAACATTCGCATGAATCACATTTCCTTTCTGGGGGAAAATTACCCTTTGGTTCTATCCAGTCGTCTGCTCTCATGTGTTTGGTTGGGAGTTCCCCTTTGTAATTGAATTCTTCTACCTTAAAATGTGTAGTGATTTATTCTGGTGTGTCTGTCTTTATTGGGCTAGTGTCTTGCATCTGTGGTGTGTCTAAGGACTGACCTGATCACTATGTGTGAGGGAAGGCATAATCAATGCTGCCCCTTCCTCTTCCTCCAGTTTTTCACTCACACCTAACCAAATAGACACTTTATCCTCTAGCCCGTTTTTAACAATCCCCCTTGTATGCTTTGTCCTGAAATCTTTCCATTTGCCTAAATCTAACACCCCCCTCGGGAGGGAAACCTGCCCCTTTGAATACCTTCTGCATTCCCTCAATGGCTTCTTTACCCTCCTTAGACTGGACAATATCCTTAGGTGAGAGTGACTCACTTTTGCTTCCACCATCCCCCATTATACTGAAAATAAATATTCAACCTTATGTATAATAGGTTAAATCCTTATGCTGATAGACTTTAACTTTTATTGGCCACTTTTCCCAAGACCTCCTCTAACTGTCAAACATGGTAACTGATTTATTGTGTCAGTATTAGGACAAAACAAATTCAAATGCAGATTTTTACCAATAGTATGCTTGTATATCTCTGGAAAAGTTTTACCTTGATATTACTTAACAATAGATTCTTCAGTATGATGCCCTGTTATCACAACACCATTCCATCTGTCAGTATCAGTACACTCAGCTGATCCCAAAAATGTACCTGGTATCACAGATAAACAACCACTACCTATTAACCGGTATTGGTATCCGTCAAAATGCCAAAATATAACACCTTTACACCAATTACTACCAAAACTGTTTGTGTAAATTTCTGACCTTTGTTCCTGTTTAACCATTATATCATTGCTGGTAACATTCCAACCTTACAAACAAACATACAGACATTAACTGATACCATGACATAAAACATTTACAGTAGTGAATTTACTAGGAAATATCCAGATCCTCATAAAACAAACTTTAAAACACCCACTGTACTTTCCAAAAGGTTTTAAACACAAGTTTCCCCTGACTCAGACAACATATTCTTTGTCATTGTAATGAAATCATTTCCTGGAGCACAACAATTGTCAATTCCCTTTTTTGCTCCCTTACTTAAACAACAACAAGTTATTAGATTGAACAAAATGACTGACAAAAATAAAATCACAGAAAACATCTGTTCCCAATCATTGTACCAATGAAACATTACTAAACCTAATTGACCTCTCTTCAAGATCTTCTCTATACCTTCCACGGCATGTGGACCCACTTCCTCTTGGACTATCTATGTAGGGGTGCGTCCACCCTTACTATTAGAGGTTCCAATTTTGCCTTCTCAGCAATAATATTATTTATCCTACTGTATTGTAAATATCAGACTTGTTTTTGAAAAATGGGCTTCTGTCTCTACAGTTTACCTCTGTCTTTTAGTTAACTGTGACGTTTGTAACTATCCACATGCTATCTATATTGTGACTCCTCACAGTCCTCTATATTGTGACTCCTCACAGTCCTCTATCACCTGGTCCACTATAGCCTTAAAACATATGGAGTGTGGACAAAATAATCTCTCTGCCCCTGTCTGACTGGTTATGGTTTCAAAATTCTGACCTTTCTTAGGCACACACCACCCGTGGTACCCTGTTGTCAAAATTCCCCTTATTCTGCCCTTCACATGTCCCCACACCTTATCAATATGTCCTTGCGTTTTCACCCAAATTTACCCTTTTCAGTTTCACATATGAACACTATATTGCGTGAGTTAGTACCTTGAACATACCATTTTAGGCTACTATTGCAACACCTACACCCATATGGGGTGTCTAAATCACAATCACTATCACTGTCTATTTCCATCTTATTAGCCATACATTGTTTAAATTTCACTATAACACATGTATTTTGACATTGCTTTCTTGACACCTTCTCTAAGGTAGTACATGAGAATTAGACTGAGTATAACTTCTACTAGAATCATGCAACTTACAAACATATGATATTCATAATTATTCATAATGCATTTAATTTCTGACAGAAGGAGAATTAAACTGAGAAATACATTAAGAATCTTACTACAAATACCAAATATGTCAAGTAACTATTGGCAAGAATCGCTTATCAAGTTGTTACTTACCGTGGTTTATCGTAGTTGATAGTTGTTGAGAGACTCAAAAGCTGAGGTATTACTCAAATTCAATTACTTGGCAATCCCGGGTTTCGGCACCAAGAAATGTTGGAGGTGTTACCCCACCTAGACCTTCCACGGAGAGGGTCTTACAACAGTCTTCATTCTCTTAGGATACCTTAGTATAAGACAGCCAGCTGGAGAAGTTCCAAATGAGTTCTGGTTTATTAGCTTAACATACAGATTTTTATAATGTGCTTGTCACATACACCAGTTTAAGGAATTTAATTAGCAACAGAAAACAATAAAATACGCTTAACTGTAAGCTCGTCAGTAACTGTTATCTTCAAGGCTAAGGCCTTTCAGAGAACATTCCTGAGTCTCTATCTTGAAAAGTTTCTCAAAACTAGCTTCAGCCATAACATGATTTCTGGTAAATGTTTTGTTCACATAACCTTCTATTTCTTCTAAATGCACAAAATAACTGAATTTCTTGCTGTACTAAATTCAAAGCACAAAATAGATACAGATATACAAAACGGAGTACTATTTATTTTACATATAACTTCATTTCAAACCTTACACTACAGATATTATAAATGTTATAATCTTTGTGAATGTTAATTATTTTTAGTGTTTGTATTAGTGTAGCCTTCATAATGATGTTTCCTTGCAAGTTTGTTATCAATATATGCTGATTTCACATTACACATTAAAGTTGTTTTTGTTCTGTGGCCTATCCTGTCCCATTTTTGGAACTGTAGCTGCAGGTGTTTTTGAAGTGACAGTTTATGAGAAGCACAAATACTTTACAACAAATTGTGATTTTATTCATATCTTGTACAAATTTTGCATACATCAATGATTTAAAACATTTATGCTAAGTGTAGTCTCAAAATATTTTAGTTTTGTTTTCTCAAAACTTGTCTTTTTTTTATAGATTTAACATGTCAAATTTGCTTGCTTCTCCAAACCATTCTGTTGATTCAGATGAGGAGGCTAGTGGTGAGGTGCAGTCCCAGGCACCGAAAAAAACAATAAGTGGCCGCAATGTCAGATTCAACTTTGATGAGAACAGTGTGTTGGTTGATGGCATTATGCCAGTATATGAGGAGATCCTTGGCGACCAGGCCACCACCACATCATAGGCATGGAAGAGGCTTCTCTGGTCCAGTATTGTTGATTCTGTAAATTCTGTCGGATCATTCAAGCGCACAGAAACGACATGCCGGAAGCGCTTTTCCGATATTAAAAGAAAACTGCGTGACAAGATCATTGCAGAAAATAAAGATGAAAAGCTTACTGGTGGTGGCCTGCGTAAAATATTTATGTACAGTTCTTATGAAGAAAAGATGAGGTCCATCTTCACTGCCGAGGCCCTTGAGGGTGTGAATGTATGTGATACAGACGCACCATCCCTGGAAGGTATTGATTATCATGTATTTTTTATAAGCAAATTAATCTTTGTCCTTCTAGTTAATGTTCTAGGCTGCACTTTAATGCTTGTGTATTTAAAACTGTCCTCATATTTTTTGCATATAGCTCAGGAGACATCCATGCCTGTAACTCCAGAGATGCCAGAGAGTCCTGCTATGTTTAGTTGTTCTTCTGATGATGAACAAGCAGGTGAGCATTCTTAATTTTCATGTTTCATGAATACTGATATGGTGATTTATTTTTCAGTTGAACCTGTAATTATATAAAATAATTTTATTTTTTGTTTGACAAAAAATTAAAATTAGTCAACAAATTTTTTTTTATGAAAAATAAAAAAATAAGAAAAAATTATCAAAATATATCAAAATGTAAAAATGGTTTTAATCTGTTTACGCATGATCAATAAAACAAAAAAAATATATATTATGTTTTAAGAAAATACTTACCATCATTTATTCTCCTAAGACCTTCACAACAAAACACCTTCATTATTCCTGGCATCCTAGGCTGGCATTCCATTGTTCTCCAGGCTGTAACTATTGGTAAGCATACTTTACAATGGTAGGAGTGAAAGCCAATAGGCTTGAAGGGGGTTAAACTACCTGGTTGTGCAGCGTGGGGGCACAACCTAACCCTGCTCCGGACTGCTGGGAGGAGACCCCTCCTCCTCAGCAGTCTATAAAAGGGGACTTTCCTAAGGGGAAGTCCTCTTTTATTCTGGAAATTTCTCTGGATACAGGACAAGGACAGGCTGAGTAGCTCTCTTACCTCTCTCTGTTGTTTTCCTTCCTTCTGCTTTTCTGCTTCTTTCTTTCTTTTCTTCTGTTCCTATAAAAAAACAAAAAAAAACAAAAAAAAAACGACTGTTAATTGTTTATTTAGTTTATAAAAAACAGTTCCCCTGTCATACCAACCCCCCTTCCCAGCTAAAGCTTGGCTTGTGACCTCTACACCCCCCCCCTCCTCTCCTAAAAACTATACTCACCCCTC
>WWET01010085.1:8429-22218 GCA_011038615.1 Limnodynastes dumerilii
CTAACGCCAGCCTGAGCTGGCGTTAGATTTTCACGGTGAGCGGAGTTAGAAACTCCGCTTCACCACCCCTTCACCGCTGTGTAAATATGCGGTGCAGGGGGAGCCCGTTCACATGAACGGGCCCGTGATAGCAGGAGAAGGAGTCCTGCATCGTCATGGAAACGATAGTTTCCACTGGCGATGCAGGGTTTATAAATATGAGAAATGACATTTTGAAGCGATAAGGGCAGTTTTCTATTGAAAACTGCCCCTATCACTCCAAAATGAACTCTGTAAATAGAGCCCATAGAGAGAAGTCAGGCAGAGGAAGAGGAAGAGGAGAGAGCGGAGGGGCAGACAGATGGAGGGAGGCAGCAGGGTGAGAGGCTGGTGCAGGGACAAGATTAATATACTGTGTTTTTTAAGCTGATTTTGAATTTTTAAATGTGAATGAGGTACTATCCCAAACACGTAGCTTCCAGATGATAGCTCTGCTAATATAATTTACGAACTGAATACACTATTGGCAGTGATACAGCCAGTGTTATTGTGACAGTAGTATCGTCATCAAATGATGATCAACGCCATATCGACTGTAACCAATTTTAGGACATCATAGGCCTTTTAATATCCGTTGAACATTGTCTAAATACCATGGCTGAGGGCAGTGTTTCAGGCCATGATCAACACTTTATGGTGGGTCTGGAATCGGTGGGAGTCGTTTAGTCATAAAGCTAATTTTTAGCTGTCTCTATTTCAAAAAGGCAGCCATTTAAAAAAAATGGGAATAGGTAAGTATGCCGATCTGCATACTTACCTATTTATTTTTCGGAGACCTGTCACACCCACCACACTTACCGAAGAGCTGCAAAACACTCTCTTGTGAGTTTTATGGTTAGGCAACAGGGAAGGGAGGGTTAGGGTTAAATTAATGGAAGGGGAGGGTTAGGGTCAGGCTGCGAGGTGGGAGTGTTAGGTTCAGGCTGCCGGGAGGGGAGTTTTAGGGTTAGGCTGCAGGGTGGGGAGTCTTAGGCTTAGGCTGCATTAGGGGAGCCTTAGGGTCAGGCTGCGGGGAAGGGAGGGTTAGGATAATGGAAGAGGAAGCTTAGGGAAAGGAAGGGTTAGGTGTGGCTGTGGGTACAGGAGTCTTAGGGTTTGGCTGCAGGGAGGGGTGTTTTAGGTTTAGGCTGTGGGGAGGGGAGACTTAGAGTTAGGCTGCGGGAAGGAAGACTTAGGGTTAGTCCACAGGGAGGGGAGTCTTAGGGTCAGGCTGCGGAGAGAGGAGTCTTAGGGTTAGGCTGCGGAGAGGGGAGTCTTAGGGTTAGACTGTGTGAAAAGGAGTCTTAGGGTCTGGCTGCAGAGATGGGAGTTTTAGGGTCAGGCTGAAGAGAAAGGTTAGGGTTAGGGTAATGGCAGTAGAGGGTTAGGGTAATAGAAGGGGAGGGTTAGGTTCAGAATTAGGGAAAGGGTTGGGGTCAAATTTACACCCCATTACTATTCGTAGCTCCATCTTCACTGTTCCGGGGATCAATTGATTTGCCTCTGCAAGGCAAAAGCAATCAAATTCCCAACCACTTCAGAACTGGGAGAAAACAGCCCTTTCTAAAAGACCGCATATACGCAATCTACGTATCGAAACGATACGCAGATTACGCACAATAGCTACTACGCATGCGCAGTGGCTATTGTTTATTAAATTACGTCCATCTATGGAACACAGACGTAGTTCTGGATCCGGCCCATAATACTCAACTTTCGACATTTTTACCTGTTGACATTTTGACTGTCGACATAACAACCGGCAAGACTTTCCAGCCACTAACTATGGGCCGAATTCAGAGATCCGTTTTCACAGCCTGTTCCATGCGTATTTTTAGGCATGTTTCAACTGCGCATTCGTAGTAACTTTATTTTACGTAGTTCACGTAAATTATACGTGCGGAAGTGCCTCATGGACGGACTTGTGAATCGCACGTTGGTACATACGTACGGATCTGCGACGTAAAAATACGCACGGAGGAATTTAAATAAAAATGGCGGGAGGGGGCTTTTAAATAAAGAAAAGTGGGCGCGATTATCAAGATACTTACGGACGGAGGACATATATATGCATGGGACTCCACACGGAAAGTTACAAGTGGTCTATGCAGGCGGAAGTCTCGGAGAGCATGGCCAAGAGAGAAGAATGTCATGGGTGTGAGGGGGTTTGGCATGCTCCGTGCGTGTGTATATTTGCGATCTGATCGCACCATGGATCTCTGAATACGGCCCTATATTCTAAAGGCCAGCTTCAACAGGGCAATGTATTTTGGAATTCGATGGACCTGTAGGACCTGATTCCCATGAAGTGTTTGCAGAACCTTATTGAATCTATCCCCAACATATTTCAGGCTTTACAAGAAGAGACTTACTGCAGAGTTTATTTTGACAAGATTTGGGACAATCACCACATGGAGGTCCAGTCTTGTAAGGATATGCTGAATTATCTTTGTTTCCTCTGATAAGAAAATAAAAGAAAAAAAATCTAAAATTCTAATGACTACATTTATTCTGTAAAGGAAATCCTGTTGTTTGTATTGTGATGTCATGAACCTGACTCGTAACATAATATTCTAGGATCAGAAATGGAAGAAAGATGGAAGCCTGGCATAAGGAGTGGGCGTGCTTTACTTTTATTACAGAAATCTAGTATAGTCAAGAATAACTTAAGTTTAGATATTCAGTTGCTGTAAGCTCTATGTGTTCCTTAAGTAACTCGCCTATTCATCCCCATTGGTGAGCTAGACATAATATTCAATACTCAATAGGAAAAGTCATAGTCAAATTAAATATGGAGTTGTTGCCCATAGCAAAACACAATCTCTAAGCTGTTGGTTATCTACTGTAGTTCAAGAAGAATAATAGACACCCTGATAGAATTACTTGTGCTCGTTCATATAAAACTTACCCTGGACAAGAGTGGCAGACGTAGTTGTATTGTTCTTTCAGTTGTGGGCAAATCGCACAACCACATCCCATTTTATAGGTAGTAGCCCACATAACC
The DNA here is from genome assembly GCA_011038615.1 of Limnodynastes dumerilii. NCBI lineage: Eukaryota > Metazoa > Chordata > Amphibia > Anura > Limnodynastidae > Limnodynastes > Limnodynastes dumerilii. Next base: position 11,452 of record WWET01010085.1, read on the forward strand.
TGAACATGCAACAGGGAAACAATGAAACCGTGAAACACAAGAAATGATGAACCTTTACAGAATAGAGAACAGGCTTATTAGAATCTGATTTACAGAACAACACATCTTATAACAACTAGGAGAAATTGAGTTGAATATGTCAAAACCTAGAGGCGGGATCCAGAATCCAGTAAGCGCTGTCCTTGTAATTCCTCCATGAAGTTACAACAGTGCAATGCTATATTCCGGATCTGCGTGGAGACTTCATGCTTCTCGCAACTACAGCACTTTTGTACCCTGGACCATACCATAACCCCTGTAAAATTGAGCTAGTGTGTAATAAAGGATTGTATGTAAGTGCTTAATAAAGCCCTCACTCTATGATTTCAATACGCATGGCGGTTAGTCAAGCTCACATAGAGTAATTACACATAAAGAACACGTAACTTGACTGTTTTGCTTAATTGTGGATCCGGCCATCAGGACAGACAGATCCGAACCTAACTCAATCGTTCAGCCCCTAACCCGGCCCCTGTTTTTAGGTACCTTATGTGACTTTAGAGTGCCATAGGGCTACCTTTATTTTACCGTGTGTAGTTTCATAGGGCTACCTTATCTTACCGTGCGTAGTTTCCTTCTTAAGAAGACATTGCCTCTCCCCGCCCTTCCCCCGCCCTCCCCCGCTAATCTAAATCCCTCCCACTTCTTCCTAAACACTCCCTGATGCGGTATTAGCACGCCTCTTCTTTCCAAAACTACTTTGTGCGGTCTTTAAAGATGGAGGCAATCTACACACCTAACTGGTACGTAGATTGCGTGAATGTACTGCTGTGCATGCGCAATAGTTACATTCTCAAAATGACACACCCAAGAAGCCGGAGCTTTTTTGGTGTCAATCAAGTCATTAAAATGCTAAGTTGTCTGAGGTCCTAGTGGTAAATCTGCTCAACAGTAAATTATTTGTCTCCACCAAATCTTTATTAGAAGTAAGCAACATTTTTACATGTGATTTTCTTTTCCAGGTCTCACCTGTGTGTAGTGTCCAACTATTTTGCCATTTATTGAGCCTTTTCCATATACAAAATCAGCTTTTTCGCTCATCCATGCTTTAACAGGAACATCCCAGGAGACTTTGTTTGCCGACAGGAATATATTTTCCCCACAGTTATAATCTGAAAATGTCAACATCATCATCATCATTGTCATAATTGTCATTGTCATCATCATTGTCATCATCATCGTCATCATCATCGTCATCAGCGTCATCATCATCGTCATCATCATTGTCATCATCATCATCATTGTCATCATCGTCATCACCATCATCATCATTGTCATCACCATCATCATCATTGTCATCATCATCATCGTCATCATCATCATCATCATCATCATTGTCATCATCGTCATCATCCTCGTCATCATCCTTGTCATCATCGTCATCATCGTCATCGTCCTTTTCCATTATTTCGCATATGTTTAACAGTACGGGACCCGATCCAGAGTCCCGTACAGTGCATTTTTGGGATGGGAAAACATCCACATTGGCAATATACACTCACTCACGCATTGAGAGCGCAAAGTGGAACACGAACATCATATTTCCAACCATTTATTTGGGAAATATTCATGAAGACTCCTGCAATTGGAGCTCTAAGGGAATAATGGGATTGGCAAGCGATTGTTTATTAGGATTCGCTAAATAGCCATTTCAGATAGCGGACCTTAGGGTTACACAGTCGGATATGGAGGGTTAAGGTTAGGCAGTTAAAAGGGGACAGTTAGGTGTAGGCTGCAGGATACAATGGGACAGGGTTATTCAGCTACAAGTTGAAGGCTAGGGTTAGGCTGCAAGATCGGGAGAATAAGTGTTAGGATAAGGGGATGGTCATCCTCAGGATTTTTCTCAAATTCTCCAGATGCTCCCACGATGCTTTCTTCATAAAGAAGTCTAACGTCACTGCTTTACTGTCAGGAACACCACACACACACACACACACACAGACACACACACACACACACAGACACCCTCACACACACAGACACACACACAGACACACACACACACAGACACACACAGACAGGCACACACACACACATTAATATCATATTTACTAGAGACAGCAGATCTTACTTGGTATTGTCCTCTTACTCTGAACACTATGTTCCGCTAGACATTCTTTGGCATATTTTAGAGCAGTGGCTGCAGCCTCAGGAGACCACTCCTAGGAATAAAGGTTTTTAGTTTTTAGAAGATGTCATTTGTAGAACTATGAAAAACTATTAGAGGTAGAGGAGGGCAGGGGAGGAAAGGGATATGTGACCCCCATATTTAGCTGACTAATGCTCTGAAGATCAGCAGAAAATACATGTAGATGTGACTTTGGAAAGTGTTGCAGGGCAGGGGTACAGATTCTAAAGGAGCTGTAAATTTTACGTGTAAACATTCAATTGTTTCCAGCTGGATTTAGATACAGCTTTCTCACCCATGATGACTTATTTTACCACATGGAGAGAAAGCTGGATTGCAGCCCATTAGTAAATCATTCAAACTTTGGACCGCATTTAGAGATAAGTTTTCACGGCTTGTTCCGTGTGTATTTTTAGGTAATGCGCATGCGTAGTAACTCTATTTCCTTAGTTCACGTAGACCAGTGTTGGCTAACCTGTGACACTCCAGATGTTGTGAAACTACGAGTCCCACCATGCCTTACCTGCAAAAGCATAGCGGATACCTGACAAAGCATGATGGGAATTGTAGTTTCACAACATCTGGAGTACCACAGGTTAGCCAACACTGACGTAGCCTATACGTACAAAAGTCCCTCACGGACGGACTTGTGAATCGCACGTGAGTAAATACGCACGGATCTCCAACATAAAAATACACACGTGAGAATTTAAATAAAAATGGGCAAGGGGAGGCATTTTAAATTAAAAGGTGTGGGTGTGGTTAGTTACATACACACGTACGAAACGCCCACGTAAAGATAAGGCAGGTCGAGGCCCTCGTAAGTCACAGAAAACCCGTCCGTGTGAGGGGAGATGTCAGGGGTGTTGACGCAAATAATTGCGTGCTTTTCTCAGACGGATCTCTGAACAGGGCCCTTTTGTTTATTTATTATTTAGCAGCTGCTGGCTTCCTGCAGAGATCAGAAAATGGAACTGACAACATTCAATTCACAGGCTGAGTCATTCCCATTCTCTATAGGACATTGAATGGATGACGTTAGATCAATTGTCTGAACTCTGCAGGAAGTCAGTAACTGCTAATTGGTGAGTAAAGAAAGTGTTACTGATTGAGCCCTATTCAACTTTCCCCAGCAGATGGGTGTGCCATGTATGCAATGTCCCACCATGTATGCTAGAATGTTCCGTGACTTTGGAGAAAGTCTTAACCGAGCACAACTATAACTTTTAAAAAGTAACATAGAAACATGAAAAGTGATGGCATATAAGAGCTACATTCAGTCTGCTTAGTTGTTTATTTAAAACTATACTGACCCCAGACCCTACTTACCCTCAATGTAGTTTAAAATTTAGGATATCCTTATATTTATCCCAAGCATGTTTACACTGTTTTAGCCTCAACCACCCTTTCAGTGAAGTCACACACATTCCGCACATTTCCTCTTGATCTACCACCCTCCAGTTTATATTCTTGCCCCTGTGTTCTATTACACCTCTTCCTTTATATAATGTCCCTCCTGTACCTGTCACCCTAAAGTATATACACATGTCCTCATGTTCTATTACACCTCTTCCTTTATATAATGTCCCTCCTGTACCTGTCACCCTCCAGTATATACACATGTCCTCATGTTCTATTACACCTCTTCCTTTATATAATGTCCCCTCCTGTCCCTGTCACTCTCCAGTATATACACATGTCCTCATGTTCTATTACACGTCTTCCTTTATATAATGTCCCTCCTGTACCTGTCACACTCCAGTATATACACATGTCCTCATGTTCTATTACACCTCTTCCTTTATATAATGTCCCTCCTGTACCTGTCACCCTCCAGTATATACACATGTCCTCGTGTTCTATTTCACTGTACCAGTCACCACCCTTGATATATGTGAAAGATGCTATCACATCCCCCCATATGAGTAGCCGGTATTCCCTGTATGCATTAGGGATACTTTTCTTTCCAGTAATTGCTCAGTGATTATTACAAACCTGTCATCTCAAAATTTGAATTTCAAAACGGGGGAAGGGGGTTGTTTAGTGTTTGATACAATATGTGTGTTGACGAGTTGGCCATTAGTTTGTGTCTTTCTTGTAGTTTACTTACCATTTTCAGCATATTGCTGGCAGGTGGATCGGCTGCAATCCTAAAATTATTGTGTGTATCCAGAATAATTTTCTGATTTTCTACCTTGTCACATGACAATTCCTCAAAAGGGACATTTTCCTGTGAGTAAGATTTAACACAACAGTTGATTAGAAAAACAACTAAGGGCCGAATCCAGACCTTTGTGCGTTTTTTTTCGTAAACACAGAGGTCTGGAAAACCGCACGGAGGAGGGGAGTGGCCTCCCCTTGTCCCTCCCCTCTCTCATGCGTATTTGACAGCTGATCCTTAAACCCAGCCCCCGCTGTAAAACTTACATGGTCTCATCCACCCACCATACGGAGTTTGGGCAGGCGGATGAGATGGGCTGCCTTGTTGGATGGATCTCTAGGTGTACGGAGCTAATTTCCTTATGCCTGGAGATCCATTACATAACATCTGGCATGCACATTGCCCGGGAATCACCTGAGCTCCGGAAGCAGCTTGAAGAAGTCGGATGAACTTGCAATTAAAGCATGAATCTGGCCCTAAGTCCATATATATTCCATATGACCCTAACTGGTCATAGCAAGGTATGTTACTGACCAGAGATAGTTTTGATAAGATCAGATTCCGTACGTTAGCATCCGCGTGGGGTTGGTGGAGACACGTCTAACAACAGAGGTCCTATTTATCTGTGCGTCTTAGTTATTAAATAGGGACTTTTTCAAACTTTCGTTGTTGGAACCACAATTGTCTAATAACACCCTTGGACCAATTTATTATTATTTAATACTATATTGGATTTTCATGTCTTCAAGGATCAGCTACTCACCATATCCTGAACTGCATCACTGGAAATGTCAACTTGTCTTCCACCAACTGATCTAGTCTTTATACTCTTTCTGTGCTTCACATTTATCATTTCTTGTGGGTGACCCGGCAGATAGGCTTTAGCCTGGAACAAAATGACATGACATGACTTATAAAGAATGGTTATAAGGAACCAATAGGATTCTACTTATAGTTGTCATATTGATTTGTTACATTACACTCCTGCAGGCACGCCCAGCAACAGGAATCTATGGCGCCAATCTTGGGGCCTGGTACACTCATGTTTTTCGGGCCCCCCCATCCCTCCTGATAGTGGGCCTGATTCAGAGATCCGGAACTAACCATAGTTCCGTGCGTATATTTAGGGTCGGATCGATTTTGCACGAACTGCACATGTGTAGTAATAGTACAACGCCATGTATGTTGAAGTTAAGGTCGGAAATGCCTTAAGGTCGGAGAATCGGGCGGAGACTAATGCGACCCTAAGTGCGGCGGAAATATACGGACCTAAGGATTTGCATAGAAATGGGCGGGGGGGGCATTTAGATGAGGGAAAGCGCCGCTTACAGAGTTATTGCCCTAAATATACGCAACTAATACACATAGTTGTTGGAAGTGAGTGCGGACAGTTAGGGCAAGTCTTTGGAGGTGGAAGTTTAGGTCAGCCGGAGGTTGCGAGGGGAGTGACTGTTTCTTCTGATGGGTGTAACCTGTTCCGACCTGCCACTTAGATGCGTATATTTGCGGCCCGATCGCTGACGGATCTCTGAATCAGGCCCATTGTCTGCATCAGTGGATTGCAGGGGTCCTTCTGAACATCAGGCTCAGGACAGGTGACCCACTTCTCCCCCCCTGTCGCTGGGCCTGCCTGTAGGATGCAATGTGTACTACACACACATAGTCTGTCTGCTTTCTGTGTCACATACTGTATATAAAACCGACATTTACAGCACTAGTCAGCAGTAATAAACTTTATGTAACATAAACCATTATTACTCACCGTCATATTTCCATGACGAGGTATAACTTTTTCACCCTATAAATAAAGACCAAAATTTAGTCACAGAAACATCGTTTAGAGTTAACTATTCAAAATGATTTCTTCATTAAAAAATTTGGACATGATTTCCTATAGAAAAGGCTGCTTTGTTACCAAATGATTGTACTTTTGGACCTAGTTAGTTGGCTTGTTCCAGAGTGAGATGTACGTCTGAAGACCTAGAATGTCTTTACCCAGGAAAGCCGTGCATGATTGCTTTGACTGTCCAAGAGGCGTTACAAGGAATGGAAGAGATGAGCTCTCACAATCCATTTACAGCAAGCCTGGCCAACCTGCACAGTTTCCGCTGGATCATTTGTTCCAGGACATGTCTAAGTTCAATTTGTTGTGTCGTCACAACTGCAAATCAGCCCCAGAGCATTGACTGAATATCTACTTAAAATGTCCATTCAGGACAACCATTAAGGAGACCTTTAACTTAAAAGTAAGGGGTATATTTTCCAAACATCTCTCCATTGATGTTGGTGTTGTGCAAAGCAACCAATCAGATGCTAGCTATCGTTTTGATGAATGTACTGGATAAACAAAAGCTACAATCTGATTGGTTGCTAGGGATAGGGATGTTTGATTAAAATACGTCTGAAAATGTGATGTTTTGAGGCAGAACTTTGTTGTATTTTCTATGGAATGGATCCAGATTTCAGATGGTGAACGTCTGGAGCGTTCGGAGCCTGTATTCAGCCTTCTGTGGAAGCACAAGTGAGATCATTCCCCTCCCTAGCACTGAGTCCCGACAGGCGAACCTGTATAGTGTGGTTGGTGTGGGTGGAGTATTACACACCTATACTGTACAATTTATATGGAAAACCCCCATTACCCACTTTACGAATACAGGACCTAATTCACAGTTAAGAGTGAGTGCGGGTGGGTGCGGATCTGCCCGCACCCACCCCCCGGTTTTAGGTACCTCATTGCACTTACGAGTGCCATAGGGCTACCTTATGTCTCAGTGCGATGTCCGTATAGGCCATTGCCTCTCCTCGCCCTCCCCCCGCCCTCCACGGCTAATCTAAATTCCTCCTCCCTCAAACTTCTTCCTAAGAACGCCCCGAGGCGGCATAACGCCGTCTCTTACAACGTAACTTACTGCGCGCGGTCTTTAAAGACGCATAGACGCTATCTATGTACCGACCTGCTACGTAGATAGTGTAAATGACCTACTATGCATGCGGAGTAGGTCATTTCGGGCAAATACGCGCTTAGGAAGCAGAAGCTTCTTAAGTGTGAATCAGGCCCAAAAGTGTAATGATTGAGACATTGTAGAGGTTCCTGGCAATGGAAGAAACTAATGGAGGCAAGGTACTAAGTGTGGCTTCAACTGACGACTTGCTCAGAAGGAGCCGCTTACATCTCTTAAGTATTGTTGGAAAATAATAGCATTGGTAAATGATTACAATACACAGGACGCTCCAAACCCTTTGGATATAATGAAAATGAATAGTGAACTTGATCAATATGGTTATTGCTCTCGGTGTAATCTCTTCTTTTCATGTCCTTCTACAGCTTCTCCAGATGCCTAAATAGTACTTATCTCAGGCTGGCAGTGTCTAAACTCACACTTAAGAAGCATAACCTCGTCACTGCGCATGTACACAGTGACTACTTCCTGTCGTAATTCGCTGTTGTGCGTAGTTATAAATCGGTCGTCCATAACATTGGCGTAAGTACGAACCGCTATCTATGTACTGACCTGCTACGTAGATAGTGATAGTGTAAACGAGCTACTATGCATGCGGAGTAGGCCATTTCGGGCAAATACGCGCTTAGGAAGCAGAAGCTTCTTCAGTGTGAATCAGGCCCAAAAGTGTAATGATTGAGACATTGTAGAGGTTCCTGGCAATGGAAGAAACTGATGGAGGCAAGGTGCTAAGTGTGGCTTCAACTGACGACTTGCTCAGAAGGAGCCGCTTCCATCTCTTAAGTATTGTTGGAAAATAATAGCGGACCGGATCCAGATTTAAGATCGTCAGGTGATTTACGCACGCAAGGGCGCATGCGCCCTCCAGATGTTAAGCTAGGATTACTATAGTGACAGAGGGGAGTGACAGGGGGTGTGCACTCCCCTCTGTCTCGCGTAATTTCAGACCCCCGCCCGCACGGAAAGCACGCGGGGGTCTGGATCCAGTCCAGCATTGGTAAATGATTACAATACACAGGACGCTCCAAACGCTTTGGATATAATGCAATGAATAGTGAACTTGTTCAATATGGTTATTGCTCTCGGTGTAATCTCTTCTTTTCATGTCCTTCTTCAGCTTCTCCAGATGCTTAAATAGTACTTATCTCAGGCTGGCAGTGTCTAAACTCACACTTAAGAAGCATAACCTCGTCACTGCGCATGTACACAGTGACTACTTCCTGTCGTAATTCGCTGTTGTGCGTAGTTATAAATCGGTCATCCATAACATTGGCGTAAGCATGAACGGAAGGGCGTTCCTATATTACGATAGCCATAAGTACGATGCAGTTACGATATGTAGACGGGGGGATGCATTTAAATCGTACAGTATGGGCGGGGCGTGGGGCTCCGGTCAGAATGGCTGCATTTCGAAACGGCCGTTTCCTCCTAGGCAGTTGTGAAATGGGATTTCGATTGCATACGCCTCGATGAGTCATAGCAGGCGATCCACGGAGCACCAAAAGCTCCCTGCTCCAAAATGGTAAGAAAAAATAGTCCCCCACTCCTTTCCTTAGACTGGAGGAATGGTCAAGAGTGCGGCAACTGCAGTTTAATGGCAAAAAATGCAAAATCATGCACTTAGGGCACAAAAACCCAAAGGCTCAATATTTCCTTAATGGCATTACATTAGAATCTACCGAGGAGGAAAGGGATCTAGGAGTCATTATTTCCAGTGACTTGAAGGTAGCCAATCAATGTAACAAAGCAATGAAAAAGGCAAGTCAGATGCTTGGTTGCATAGGGAGAGGAATTAGTAGCAGAAAGAGAGAAGTAGTGATGCCCCTTTATAAATCATTAGTACGCCCTCACCTAGAATACTGTATTCAGTTCTGGAGGCCATATCTCCAGAAAGACATAAATACATTAGAGACTGTGCAAAGAAGAACAACTAAAATGGTCCATGGCCTTTGTAAAAAATCATACCAAGAAAGGCTAGAGGAACTAAACATATATAGCTTGGAGCAGAGAAGGGAGAAGGGGGACATGATAGAAGCTTTCAAATACATCAAGGGTTGTGACCAGCTAGAGGAGGGTACCATTTTTCAAAAGAAAAGGTGTAATAGAACACGAGGGCATGGATACAAACTGGAGGGTGGTAGATTCAAAGGAAATGTGCGGAAAAATGACTTCACTGAAAGGGTGATAGATAAATGGAATATTCTCCCATATGAGGTGGTTGAGGCCAATACAGTAGAACAATTTAAACATGCTTGGGATAAATATAAGGGTATCCTAAATTGTAACCCCAATTGAGGGTAAATAGGGTCTAGGGTCAGTATAGTTTTCAATAAACAAATGGGCAGACTAGATGGGCCATGTGGCTCTTATTTGCCGTCACTATCTGTTTCTATGTTTCTAACCCTCCCTCCCCTGCAGCCTGACCCTAACCCTCCCTCCATTGCAGCCTGACCCTAACCCTCCCTCCTTTGCAGCCTGACCCTAATCCTCCCTCCATTACAGCCTGACCCTAATCTTCCCTTCCCTGCAGCCTGACCCTAACCCTCCCAACCCCGCACAGAGAGTTTACTCACCTGTCCTTGGTTCGGCGATAGCAGCGGCGGAGTTGCGGCGGAGGGATATCGTGAATTGTGAAGGTGAATGGGTGAAGTATACTCATCCATTCTGAGAAAATGTCTAAAATGGTAAGTATTCGAAAAAGTAACATCCAAAAAGGAACTTTTTCGCAAATCAAACTTTCTGGCCGGAGAATGCAGCCGGTATGGGTGTGCTAAGGCTGTTACAAGCACCGTGTAATTACGCCCGGACGTACTTACGATGGGAAAAGTTAGGATAGGGTTCGGCAAGCGTAAGGAGGTGAAATTACGGTCGACTAAGGGGAGTGTTCGGGGGGAGTGCACTGTATTTATGTTGAGCGTTAAATACGATCAGCGCTTGTGCATAGTTACATGTTTAGTACCTGTACAACGGAGACTCCCAGGAATACAACGATGCATGCAAAGGCCGTCAGCTTCATTTTTGTCTGCAGGGAGAAAAAAAAACACTTTGTAACTTTTGGGGGCTGATTCAGAGTTTCAGAGCACTTACTGTGCACCTTATTTCACCCTTACTCCCAAACTCTGAATCAGCCCCTTGGAGTGTTAATGCTTTTTACATTGATTGATTCATTGATTGATTTTTCATGTGGCAGAACACTGATTACCAGTATATTTTTTTATTGCATAATCTTTTCTGCAGTTTGACATTTTTTTATAATCAGAAACATGGAATTACAACATTTTAAATATCATAACAATGAAAGTACCATATTTCTCTGCAGCGAGAGCCGTGTTAGATGTGTTCAAAGCAATTTCTGGATATTAGAAAAGTAATTCTCAACCTTCAATTTAACACTCTGCTAAGAAATAGTCGTGTAATATTTAAGACAATGCAGTTACATTTTACAATTACAATTGATGATAACCTATAATGCGACT
>WWET01010086.1:2577-13741 GCA_011038615.1 Limnodynastes dumerilii
ATATATATATAATACTATAGGGGTACATGTCCTGGATTTGGGCTCCTGGGCTCCTCTCTGTCACTTACATAGGGGGGGCTGTTGAGCTGGACTCTGGGGGCCCAGGGATCGGGGGTCTTCTCCTCGGTGGACATGGTGCGATGTGCTGAGGTTGGGGGTCCGAGGGGGATGTGAGGGGCACAGTTTAGGGACTGTGAAATAAACACAATGGGATCCTTCTCCCACATCACACACCAATGGAATTTCAGTCCATGGCCAAGTAGAGGCAGTGATAGAGATGTGGGCGGGGTCACAGGATACCTGTACTATCCACCAAGCCACACCCCCTCCATCACCTGAGCACAGAGCCTGGCACAGCCTCGGATAATGTCCCTGTCACCTGATCCAGGACAGGCCCCGTCCTCCTAACAAGGCTCCTCTGTCCCCAGGATGAATGGCGCCCAGTGTCTGGGGGACCTATCACACCCTGCGTCTTATTCTACTGCTGCAGAGAACTGTCAGCTCTTCTGCCCAGTGCTCTGTCTCTAGACATGACAATAAAGACTTTATATGCTCTACAGAGGGTGATCCAGTCCCACCCTCCAAAATGCAAGCAGCGTATAATATACACTATAAAATATCATATCATATCATACACAGCCCAGTTCCTGGAGACCAGTGTATAATATACAGTCTATGTGATGGGATCAGTGTATAATATACAGTCCATGTGATGTGATCAGTGTATAATATACAGTCCATGTGATGTGATCAGTGTATAATATACAGTCTATGTGATGTGATTAGTGTATAATATATAGAACATGTGATGGGATCAGTGTATAATATACAGTCTATGTGATGTGATCAGTGTATAATATATAGTACATGTGATGGGATCAGTTTATAATATACAATCCATGTGATGTGATCAGTGTATAATATACAGTCTATGTGATGTGATTAGTGTATAATATATAGTACATGTGATGGGATCAGTGTATAATATACAGTACATGTGATGTGATCAGTGTATAATATACAGTCCATGTGATCAGTGTATAATATACAGTACATGTGATGGGATCAGTGTATAATATACAGTACATGTGATGTGATCAGTGTATAATATACAGTCCATGTGATGGGGATCAGTGTATAATATACAGTCTATGTGATGTGATCAGTGTATAATATACAGTACGTCATGTGATCAGTGTATAATATACAGTGTATGTGATGGGATCAGTGTATAATATAAAATCCATGTGATGGTGATCAGTGTATAATATACAGTTTGTGATGTGATCAGTGTATAATATACAGTGTATGTGATGTGATCAGTGTATAATATACAGTACATGTGATGGGACCAGTGTATAATATACAGTGTATGTGATGGGATCAGTGTATAATATACAGTCTAAGTGATGTGATCAGTGTATCATATACAGTACATGTGATGTGATCAGTGTATAATATACAGTCCATGTGATGTGATCAGTGTATAATATACAGTTCATGTGATGGGGATCAGTGTATAATATACAGTCTATGTGATATGATCAGTGTATAATATACAGTACATGTCATGTGATCAGTTTATAATATACAGTACATGTCATGTGATCAGTGTATAATATACAGTGTATGTGATGGGATCAGTGTATAACATACAGTCCATGTGATGTGATCAGTGTATAATATACAGTCCATGTTATGTGATCAGTGTATAATATACAGTACATGTGATGGGATGAGTGTATAATATAGTTTGTGATGTGATCAGTGTATAATATACAGTCTAAATGATGTGATCAGTGTATAATATACAGTCTAAGATCAGTGTATAATATACAGTCCATGTGATGTGATCAGTGTATAATATACAGTCCATGTGATGGGGATCAGTGTATAATATACAGTCCATGTGATGGGGATCAGTGTATAATATACAGTACATGTGATGTGATCAGTGTATAATATACAGTACATGTCATGTGATCAGTGTATAATAGACAGTACATGTCATGTGATCAGAGTATAATATACAGTCTAAGTGATGGGATCAGTGTATAATATACAGTGTATGTGATGGGATCAGTGTATAATATACAGTGTATGGGATGGGATCAGTGTATAATATACAGTCTATGTGATGGGATTATTGTTTAATATACAGTCTAAGTGATGATGATCCACATGATCGCGCTGTTCTCTAGCTCTGTTGTTAATAAAGTTTTTTATGAAGGGAAAAAGTTCCAGAAGCATACGACCTCTATGGGCGGAGTTACGCCAACCGTAGAGTGATGATTGACGTAAGAACCAGCGAATAACTAAAATATATGAAGCGTATGACCAATCAGCAGCCTTTGGCTGGGCGGGGCTAGCGCGTTTCCCTGAAGTATTTACCAAGTGATCGCTGTCGCAGAATGGGCGGGACCCGCTGCTGATTGACAGTACATGGACCAATGGAGTCGCGGTATTCGTCGATCTTCTGGCAGAGTGATTGTGGAATCAGCCAATGGCGTAGCTGGGAGTGAGGGGGTGGTGCCCGGGAGGTGGCGGCTGCTGACTGGAGCACGGAGAAGCAGGAAGCGGAGCTGTGCGTCTGGAGCTCGGTTACCGGGAGTAACGGCACCGGCAGGAAGTGAGCGTCACGCGTCACGGGGTCCTAAGGTGAGCGTAGGAGGGGCAGGGACTATTGAACAGCACGGGCCCCTCGGGGGAGGGGCGTGGACCCGCGTGACCGCTGGAGGCGTGTCATAGCTGCATGGGCTCTTGTGGGAGGAGCCTTGAACACAGTGTGTGTGTGAGGGTGGGTCTTCAGGAAGGGCTCCTGGAGGGAGGAGCCAGTAACCAAGTGATATATGTGTATGGAAGGTTGTCATATGAGGGGCACCTGGAGAAAGGAGCAAGGGATCAGGTGTATATGGGACCGCACATATGTCATTTGAGGGCACGCAAGGGGAGGAGGCGGGTTATATACAGGTGGGTCCCTCAGCAGAGGTGTTTGGTGCTTAGTGACTGGAATGGAGGGTTGACAGGTGAGGGGCCCCTCTAGGAAATACTATGGAATGGGGTAATAAATGGCAACTTTATGGTATACTTATTACAATAGTGGTCCCTGTGGTGAGGAGGGGCATATAAGGAAGGGTACAGTCTAGTAATCACTAACTAGGGGTTTTTACAGAATGGGCTCGTCAGGGGAGGAGCTTTGTCATAAAGGAGGAGGAGTCTCTTCTCTGTAGAGTATTATTGTTAAGAAATTCTTTTAAGGGAAAGTTTGATTCTGAGTGAGATGGGGTGAGGGAGAAAATAAGGGTCCCTTAGGGGAGGGGTCATGCCCTAAGTAGTACATGTAGGGAGGGTCTGATCCCACCATGGTGTATCTTGAGGGCAGTGTTCTGCATGGGTGGGCTCAGCTGTACCGTGTAGCAATATATTCTATGTATTTGCCTGTTCACATCAGGGATAATGGAGAAGTCTCCTTGTGCACTGTGTGTCCCCTGTATGGTTTTGGCCCCTGGCTCTCATGCTGCATGTTTGAATAGGCCCCACATTCATGATGTTCTGCCCCCGGGGAGGGATCAGAGTGCTAGCCTGCGGGTCACAAGCAGTAATACAGACAGTGATGTCTATGGAGAGACGCTCTGCTGATCTTCCAGCTACCGCGTATCGATGACCGCGTGTAAGTCCCGCCTCCCATGCCTGACATCTGCTCATTAGATACAGCACATTCTGGTGTCAGGGCATTACCTGTCTGGGCCTCTTGATACTGAAAGAATGATCAGATAGGGCCCCTATGTTATGGGGGTTGTCAGTGAGAGGTCTCCCGGCTGCTGCAGGTCTCTGTGCTGCTGTGGCACTCCCTCCCTCCCTCCCTCTCTCTCTCTCTCTCCCAGCTCCTGCAGGTCTCTGTGCTGCTGTGGCACTCCCTCCCTCCCTCCTCTCTCTGTGTTATAGGGGTTGTCAGTGAGAGGTCTCCCAGCTCCTGCAGGTCTCTGTGCTGCTGTGGCACTCCCTCCCTCCCTCCTCTCTCTGTGTTATAGGGGTTGTCAGTGAGAGGTCTCCCAGCTCCTGCAGGTCTCTGTGCTGCTGTGGCACTCCCTCCCTCCCTCCTCTCTCTGTGTTATAGGGGTTGTCAGTGAGAGGTCTCCCAGCTCCTGCAGGTCTCTGTGCTGCTGTGGCACTCCCTCCCTCCCTCCTCTCTCTGTGTTATAGGGGTTGTCAGTGAGAGGTCTCCCAGCTCCTGCAGGTCTCTGTGCTGCTGTGGCACTCCCTCCCTCCCTCCTCTCTCTGTGTTATAGGGGTTGTCAGTGAGAGGTCTCCCAGCTCCTGCAGGTCTCTGTGCTGCTGTGGCACTCCCTCCCTCCCTCCTCTCTCTGTGTTATAGGGGTTGTCAGTGAGAGGTCTCCCAGCTCCTGCAGGTCTCTGTGCTGCTGTGGCACTCCCTCCCTCCCTCCTCTCTCTGTGTTATAGGGGTTGTCAGTGAGAGGTCTCCCAGCTCCTGCAGGTCTCTGTGCTGCTGTGGCACTCCCTCCCTCCCTCCTCTCTCTGTGTTATAGGGGTTGTCAGTGAGAGGTCTCCCAGCTCCTGCAGGTCTCTGTGCTGCTGTGGCACTCCCTCCCTCCCTCCTCTCTCTGTGTTATAGGGGTTGTCAGTGAGAGGTCTCCCAGCTCCTGCAGGTCTCTGTGCTGCTGTGGCACTCCCTCCCTCCCTCCTCTCTCTGTGTTATAGGGGTTGTCAGTGAGAGGTCTCCCAGCTCCTGCAGGTCTCTGTGCTGCTGTGGCACTCCCTCCCTCCCTCCTCTCTCTGTGTTATAGGGGTTGTCAGTGAGAGGTCTCCCAGCTCCTGCAGGTCTCTGTGCTGCTGTGGCACTCCCTCCCCCTCCCTTCTCTCTCTGTGTTATGGGGGTTGTCAGTGAGAGGTCTCCCGGCTCTTGCAGGTCTCTGTGCTGCTGTGGCACTCCCTCCCTCCCTCCTCTCTCTGTGTTATAGGGGTTGTCAGTGAGAGGTCTCCCAGCTCCTGCAGGTCTCTGTGCTGCTGTGGCACTCCATGCCCCTCCCTCCTCTCTCTGTGTTATAGGGGTTGTCAGTGAGAGGTCTCCCAGCTCCTGCAGGCCTCTGTTCTGCTGTGGTACTCCCTCCCTCCTCTCTGTGTTATGGGGTTATCAGTGAGAGGTCTCCCGGCTCCTGCAGGCCTCTGTTCTGCTGTGGCACTCCCGCCCTCCTCTTTGTGTTATGGGGTTGTCAGTGAGAGGTCTCCCGGCTCCTGCTGGTCTCTGTGCTGCTGTGGCACTCCCGCCCCCTCCTCTCTGTGTGTTATGGGTGTTGTCAGTGAGAGGTCTCCCGGCTCCTGCAGGCCTCTGTTCTGCTGTGGCACTCCCGCCCTCTTCTCTGTGTTATGGGGTTGTCGGTAAGAGGTCTCCCGGCTCCTGCAGGCCTCTGTGCTTCTGTGGCACTCCCTGTGTTTGTGCAGGGCCGGCAATTGCAGGGGATTAGCAGGTAGCTGTGTAACCAGTCTGCGGGGCCTGGGCCCTCTGCAGGGACACCTGGCTTCCAGCAGCTGTGGAGTTAACGCTTCCCTCCGTGCCCCAGCTCCCAGAAGGCCTTGCAGGAGCAGAGTGTTGCTGCGGCCGCCCTGACCCCGTGATGTCACAGGTCATGTGACTTGGCTGCTGTGTAACCAGGCCTCTCTGCAGACTCCTGTGCATGAAGCCTGAGAGGTCAGCAGCAGACACAGGCCCAGTGCTCAGGCTCTGCCCAGGCCTGGCATGGCTGCCAGGGGGGCATGTGTCACACCCGCAGGGCACCCAGCTGCCTGAGGCTTGCAGGAAGGGAGGACAGGACTTCCTGTCACAGAGGAGGGGATACAGGGAGTCTGGGCATCCTGCAGAACAGAGCAGGGACACTAAGGCGTTGGCGCAGGTGCCATGGTTGCGCTGCGGGTGCCCTGTTCGGGTGGCACTGACAATGCCGGGTCTGTCTCATGCCTGGAATGCGGCGCTCTCACCGGCAGTCTCCAGACTCAGACAAGGAGCAGGAGGGGGGAGGGGGGAGATGACATCAACAGATCTGTGCAGCGGGAGGAGCCCATCGCAGGCCCCGGGCCATCACTTAACCCCTTCCAGGCCCGATGGACGTGGGGACCTCTATGCAGGGCAGTGTCTCAAGGGCCCCGCTTCTGTGCCCTGTTCTTAGTGCGAGGCGCTTGGCGTTCAGCGGGATCAGGCGCAGTTTCCCGGCTATGGCGCTATATGATGTCATGTGGGGGCCGCATTACTAACATGACTGTGTCTTCTCTCCTAGGACCCTCGGGAAGACCGCCATGGGGGACATGAAAACTCCCGACTTTGAAGACCTCTTAGCTGCATTCGATATCCCAGATATGGATGCCAACGAGGCCATCCACTCCGGACCCGAGGACGGGGAGGAGGAGGAGGAGGAGGCGAAGATGGTGTCTGGGGACACAGCGAGCCCGGAGCACGAGCTCCCTCACGCAGACATCACCGCCGTCAGCGTCATCGTGAAGAACACGGTGTGTCCCGAGCAGCCGGACGCGCTGGACCTGCATGCCAAAGACGCCCAGAGCCTCACACCGCGCCTGCTGCAGAACGGCTTCAACAGCCCCGATGTGCCGCGCTCAGCTGCTTCCACGCCCGCTTCTGCTAACGGGGGTGAGGGCTGGACGGTCCGAGCAAAGGGGACCAAACCCATAGACCTGTTCACAGACTTCCCCCCGGTGGATAACCCCAGCGACTGCCACGTGTCCGATCTGATTGACAGGCCGCGAGACATTAAGCCAAAGGACAGGACCATGTTTGAGCCCCCAGACCCCGTTCTCTGCCCTCCCGCTGCCGATGCCCCCGTGGAGAACAGTCACCCTCTGACCAGGGTCCTTCCTCAGGGCTTCGGCATGGGGAAAGGGCCCGGGGCGGAAGGCGGACCCCTGGGGTTGTGTCTGGGAACTCCGTCCATCAAAGAGGAACCTAAGGAGAGCCCAGAAGGTGCCCCGGAGGCCAGAGACGCGTCATTAGGAGACCTCAAAGGTGCAACGGTTCAACACGCTAAGAAGGAGCCTCCGGCGGCCTCCTGGAGAGCAGAGGATGATGGGAAACCGAGCCTTGTAAAGGGCGCAGAGTCTGTGATGGAGCTCCTGGACCTCCCAAAAGACCCCAAAGCCAGTCCTGCAGCCGAGGCTGAGGGCGTGAAGGAGGAGCCCGGCTGGAGTCCTACAAGTCCCGGCAGCGACATGGAGGAGGAGGAGGGCGTCAGCTCCCCGTCATCCAGCTCCTCCCGACCCCTGAAAGTTCGCATCAAAACCATAAAGACGCAGTCCGGGAGCATCACCAGGACCGTCACCAGGGTGTCCTCCGACTCCGACACCGCCGCTCAGACATCCGAGGGCTCCCCGCAGCCACCGCTCTCTGAATCCGGCCCGGAGTATGCGCTAGACGCTAAGGAGGTGACGAAAGTCTTCTCTCCGAAGGACAAGAGCGACGCTCCCAGCCCTCAGGTGGTGAAGCTTCCGCTGGGCACCGCGGCCAAGCTCCAGGGCGCCATCCTGCCCGTGTCCACCATCCAGAACGCCAGCAGCGTGATGCTAATGGCGGCCAGCGTGGCGCAGCAGAAAGCCGTGGTCATGCCTTCCAAGTCCAACAAAATCATAGCCAAGAACATCATTCACCTGGTGCAGCAGCCTCTGGCCACAGCCACCCCGCTGGCCAACGTCAGCCTGACCAGCCCGGTGTCCAGCACCTCCACCGCCACGGCTAGCCCACAGCGCAGCACCACCGTACTGATGGTCCAGTCCCAGAAGCCAACGCCGGCCGTAGCCGGAACGGTCATCTCCCGGACGCAGTCCAGTCTGGTGGAGACCTTCAACAAGATTCTGAACAGCAAGAACTTACTGCCCACCTACAAGCCCAACCTGGCACCGCCGCCCGACGCCAGCCTCAGCTTCCCCCAGCACGGCTTCCGCTGCCTGGAGTGCGGAGACTCCTTCGCCTTGGAGAAGAGCCTGGCCCGGCACTACGACCGGCGCAGCATGCGCATCGAGGTGACCTGCAACCACTGCACCAAGCGCCTGGTGTTCTTCAACAAGTGCAGCCTGCTCCTGCATGCCCGCAAGCACAAGGACAACGGCCTGGTCATGCAGTGCTCGCACCTCGTCATGAGGCCCATCGCCCTGGAGCAGATGATCGGACAGCCCGACGTCACCCCCCTGGTGTCTGTGGCCGTCCTGACCCCGGGGAACGCCTCTACTCCCGGCCCGGCTCAGGAGACGGCGGCCACGGCCAGTCCGGCCAGCGACTCGGCCATCCTCCCCGACCAATCCACCTACTGCACCTTCCGCTGTCTGGAGTGTAAGGAGCAGTGCAAGAACAAGGCGGGGCTGGCCCTGCACTTCCAGCAGACAGTGGCGCCGGCAGGCAATGGCAGCACGGTACATCACCGCGGTTACCGGGAGGTCCTGCTGACACGTAGGGTTGCTAACCAGGGCTCTTCTCTTTCAGGTGTGTTCTCTGTGCCCGATGATGATGCCAAACTGGTGCAGCTTTAAGGCCCATCAGCGCATGCACAGCCAGAGCCCCCCCCACGTGTGTCCGGAGTGTGGCGGCAACTTCCGCATCGAGAACTTCCAGACCCATCTGAAGGAGACTTGCCTGCACTTCTC
This sequence comes from Limnodynastes dumerilii, assembly GCA_011038615.1. Lineage (NCBI taxonomy): Eukaryota > Metazoa > Chordata > Amphibia > Anura > Limnodynastidae > Limnodynastes > Limnodynastes dumerilii. The sequence continues at coordinate 11,236 of WWET01010086.1, forward strand.
CCGCCGCATCGGATACAGGTACTGGCCAGGAATGTCTCCCCCTGCTGGTGTAACGCCTCACTGCAGCAACCTGCTGGCCAGGAGTGTCTCCCCCTGCTGGGGTAACCACCTAATTGCAGCCCTCTGCTGGCCAGGAGTGTCTCCCCCTGCTGGCGTAACCACCTCATTGCAGCCCCCTGCTTGCCAGGAGTGTCTCCCCCTGCTGGTGTAACGCCTCACTGCAGCCCCCTGCTGGCCACGAGTGTCTCCCCTGCTGGCGTAACCGCCTCTCTGCAACCCCCTGCTGGCCAGGAGTGTCTCCCCCTGCTGGCATAACGCTTCACTGCAGCCCCCTGCTGGCCAGGAGTTTCTCCCCCTGCTGGCGTATTTACCTCATTGCAGCCCTCTGCTGGCCAAGAGTTTCTCCCCCTGCTGGTGTATCCACCTCATTGCAGCCTGCTGCTGGCTAGGTGTGTCTCCCCCTGCTGGTGTAACCATCTCATTGCAGCCCGCTGCTGGCCAGAAGTGTCACCCCCTGCTGGCGTATCCACCTCATTGCAGCCCGCTGCTGGCCAAGACTGCAGCCCCCTGCTGGTGTAACGCCTCACTGCAGCCCCCTGCTGGCCAAGAGTGTTTCCCCCTGCTGGCGTAACCGCCTCACTACAGCCCCCTGCTGGCCAGGAGTGTCTCCCCCTTCTGGCGTAACCACTTCATTGGAGCCCCCTGCTGGCCAGGAGTGTCTCCCCCTGCTGGCGTAACCGCCTCACTGCAGCCCCCTGCTGGCAAGGAGTGTCTCCCCCTGCAGTCGTAACGCCTCATTGCAGCCTGCTGCTGGCCAGGAGCGTCTCCCCCTGCTGGTGTAACCACCTCATTGCTGCCCTCTGCTGGCCAGGAGTGTCTCCCCTTGCTGGTGTAACCACCTCATTGCTGCCCTCTGCTGGCCAGGAGTGTCTCCCCCTGCTGGCGTAGCGCCTCAATACAGCCCCCTGCTGGCCAAGAGTGTCTCCCCCAGCTGGCGTAACCACCTCATTGCAGCCCTCTGCTGGCCAGGAGTGTCTCCCCTGCTGGCGTAACTGCCTCATTGCAGCCAGCTGCTGGCCAAGAGGAGTGTCTCCCCCTGCTGGCATAACGCCTCTCTGCTCCCTCTCCCCCAGGTGTCAGAGCTGCGCCGTGGTGTTCGGAGGAGTCAACTCCATCAAGTCCCACATCCAGACGTCTCACTGCGAGGTCTTTCATAAGTGTCCTATTTGCCCCATGGCATTTAAATCTGCCCCTAGTGCCCACGCCCACATATATACCCAGCATCCAGGATTCAGCAATCAACAGGCCAAGTAAGTGTGTGTACAGTGTGTGTGTGTGTGTACAGTGTGCGTACAGTTTGTACTGTGTGTGTGTGTACAGTGTGTACTGTGTATGTGTGTGTACTGTGTGTGTGTGTGTGTGTGTATATATATACATTGTGTGTGTACAGTGTGTGTCCAGTGTATGTGTGTGTGTGTGTGTGTGTGTGTGTATACAATGTGTGTATACAGTATGTGTGTGTGTATTGTGTTACCACTAGCTTTTCTGAGTAATGTTGTAATACAATATTGTGTAGTAACAGGGCTGTAGGGATCTGGTGTCTGATCTGTAGGGATCTGGTTTCTGATGTGTAGGGATCTGGTTATGGAGCTGTAGGATCTGATGTCTGATCTGTAGGGATCTGATGTCTGATCTGTAGGGTCTGGTGTCTGTCCATGTAATAAGTGCCCCCTGGGGGTATAAGGTAGGTGTGGGAAGTGTCCCCCAGGTGTTGGTTGGGGGATCTCGTGGATCACCTGGTCACAGTACTGTCTCTTGCTCTCCAGGATGATCTACAAATGCGCAATGTGTGACACAGTGTTTACCCATAAGCCTCTGCTCTGCTCGCACTTGGACCACGCCCACTTTGAGCAGCAGCTGGGGAATCAGAGGGTGAGCGTGTTCAAGTGCCCGGACTGCCCCCTGCTGTTTGCTCAGAAGCGCACAATGCTGGAACACCTGAAGGTAGGTGCCCCTGGGCACGGTCACGGCCAGACATGGCGCCGCTCTGTCATTAACCCCATGTGTCCCCGTGTCACAGACAACGCACAACAGCGTGGTAAAAGAGGACACGTCACAATCGCCAGAGCTCCTTACCCCCAAGCTGGAGCCCGCGGAGGTGCCCGTCAGCAAGCCTCCAGAACCGGAGCCCCCAGAGCCCGAGTCCTCGTCTTCCTCAGAGACCCCCAGCTCCCCAGAGGTGAAGAAGACCAAGGCCAAGACCAAGGAGACTCGCAAAGCCGAGGGGCCGCGGCAGAGGAGCAACTGCTGGACCTGCGGCATCTGCCACTCCTGGTTCCCCGAGAGGGACGAGTACGTGGTGCACATGAAGAAGGAGCATGGAAAGGTCAGCAGGGGGCAGCAGAGAGGGTGCATGGGGAGGGGGAGGCGGGGTGTAGAGAGGGGAGGCAGGGTGTAGAGAGAGGATGCGGGGTGTAGAGAGAGGATGCGGGGGGTAGAGAGAGGA
>WWET01010087.1:0-22202 GCA_011038615.1 Limnodynastes dumerilii
AGTGCAAGAACAATCTAGCAGATTAATTTCATTTCGGGCGACTATCACCATCTGCAACACAGTCTGTTGGGTAAGAAGATAACATTTAAAATGTCCAGCAACAGCAAGAAATATTACCTTGATAACAATGGACCTGATTCACACTTAAGAATCTTCTTAAAATAAGAACTTAAAGTCACACCTGGGCTAAACAATGTGTGAATCAGGCCCAATGTGCTTCCAAACATTTTTTTGTTTTTTGTTTTTATTTTCACACTGCATTGCATAAATACAAGTAAAGTTCTCATATACAATGTCCCAAATATGACTTCAACTTGTCCTAAAACAAAACAAGTATAAGACATCAAACATACTATACAGATATAAGTGGGCAAAAGAAAAAGAACAGAACTTGCGCTAGAGCAGCTAGCTTAACGGTGATTCAATTCACATTAATTAACTTGTATCCGGCATTCCGCAATAAATGAGGAAGTGACCTTCGTGGTTAGAATAAGTACAAGACATCAAATAAGTTATACAATTACCAGCGAAGATAAGAGAAATAGCCACAATGGTATTATGACAATCCCCTCAATGTTATTCCAGTTTACATTAATTAATTTGTAACAGACATACTATAGTAAGTAATTAAGTAACATTTGCATCTGCACAATTTCATGCCTAGAAAGCACTTTACAATCATATTAAGTAGTCATTGAAGAAAAGAGGGACATGGGTCTCAAAACATAAATGGTTGCCTAGAGATATGAACGAAGAAATATATGGAAGACCCGGATGACGCCAGCATTAAGTCACCTCCAGCACATGTGGTTTACCGTTTAATTATGGGAGATCTATCGGGGGGTCTTGCATTAGCTGGCGTAGTTCGTACCAGGTTGTATGCTTTAGTGTGTTATGAATATTTGTTTTAGCTGAATCTGGCAAAGTGACAATATATGACTCCCAGCAATCAAAGAATTTTTCAACTCTTTTTTCTTTGGACAATAGGGTCTCTAAGTAATCCATACGGAATAAAAAGTACAATTTTTCTTTAAATAGTTGGAAAGGAGGGGGCTCTTTTTTTATCCAGTACTGCAAAATAGATTTTCTGGCTGCGGCGCTAATATATTGTGTAAGCCGCCTACCACCTTTCGATATTTGTTGCCGCTCGGGCAAAATGCCAAAGATCGCCCATTCCGCTGATAAGGGTAAGTGATTAAATAGATGTTGTTCCGTATAATGTCGGATTTTCAGCCAAAACCTACGGAGCAGGGGACACTGCCATAGACAATGAAATTGGTCAGCCCCATCCGTTCCACACTTAGGACAAGCCTGTGTATCTGATATGCCAGCTTGATATAATCTTTTAGGGGACATGTATCCTCTATGTAAGATATTTAGGAACATTTCTCTATATCTCGTGGACGTCATTGTAGCATAAGACTTATTATGCGCTTTGAGTAAAGATTCACAAGTTAAATGTGGGAAATGTTGTAGCCATTTCTGCATCCCTGACTTAATTTTTGTGTGGTCCATCATATCACGTAAATATTTATAGTGAATAGTAATCGCTTTGGCAACTGGGGGTGATTTTTGCAGCAGTTTATCAAACTCATTGTGCCAATCATTATCTGACAACAGTCTAGTAATACTGAACACATAATGTTGTGCTTGATAATAAGCTAGGGGATAATCAGCTAAGAATTGAAATCCCTCAACTGCCTGGTAAAAGGTTAACGGTTTATGAGTGCCCCCATTTGCCAACTGACCCACCGCAGTTAATCCCTTTTTTGCCCATCCCGCAAAGGGGTAGGCCGCCAACCCGTCCTGAAATGCTGGGTTTAGAAGAAAGGGTAGGAAAAGTGAATTGTGGGAATTGAGCAAGAATTTGTGACGTAGAATATGCCAGAGTTTACGTGTATGCCATAAGAGTGGGTTATCATGAATGTGTTCTGGAAGTTCCTGATCATGTTGGTGGAGGAACGAGACCAAGCTCAACCCTTCCAAAAAGCCGCCCTCAATCAAACAGTTAGTGTATATATCTTGGGAATGTAACCAATCACTCAAATGTCGCAGGACAGCTGCTTGATTATAGGTTGCTACATTAGGTAGGTTGTATCCCCCATTTGAAACAGGTTGCTGTAATTTATTTAGCCCTATGCGCGCTCTGCCACCCTGCCAAATAAAAGTCCGGAAATGTTTATGAATAACACTAATTTCCTTACGAGATAAAATAAACGGGAGCGATTGTAGTAAATATAGCAATCTCGGAAACGTTATCATCTTTATTAAATTAATTCTCCCTAAATAGCATAAAGGGAGATTTTTCAATTTTTCAAATTCTCTAACCATCTGGCGGATGGCTGGCCCATAATTTTCTATGTACAGGTTATGTATTGACTTTGTGATTTGGATACCCAGGTACTCGAAGGACTCCCCTGCCCAACATATAGGCAAGTCATGACTCCATGGAGGTTGTCTAATAGATTTATGAAGTGACAGAGCAATAGATTTGGATAAATTAATTTGAAAGCCAGAGAGCTTCCCGAAATCATCCATCCTAGTCAATAATTCTCCATAACTATCGCTTCACTGCGCATACCGTTTAACAGCAATTGAGTAGAGGGGGTAGTGTACATGAATTTAACAAGATTAATAAAAGGGGCCTCAAAGTCCTTATGTCTTAGAATTCCCAATAAATGTGGCCATGCCACAGTATCAAAAGCTTTTTGAGTATCTAGGCTTAGTAAAATATTTTGGGAGTCTGACACAGAGGCCGAGGCCACAACCGCCGCAATAGCAGTTCGGATGGCTCTAACGGAATGTCTTCCATGTACAAAATCCACTTGATGGGACGTTAGTAATTCCGGAATTATGGATTGCAATCTGGACGCGAAGATCTTTGACAACAATTTAAAATCTACATTAAGTAGGGTTATGGGTCTGTAAGAATCTACCTGCATAGGGTCCTTGTGCGGCTTTAATATTAGAGTTGTATAGGCCTTATTAAACGATGGATATGGCTGATTTGAATTGTGGATAGTTCTGAAAACCTCTAATAGCAAAGAAGATAAGTGTGGTTGAAGGGCTTTATAATATTCCCCAGTTAAGCCGTCCGGCCCTGGAGCCTTATTTAATTTTAGTTCCTTTATAGCAGTTTGTAACTCTTCCATTGTTATTTCATCGTTTAATACATTTTGTTGTGCTAAGGTTAGATGAGGGAGGTTGGCCTCCTCGAGCATTTGTTGATGGTTTTCCTGACTAAAGGGGATAGATTCATAAAGGCGTGTATAATAGGCCTGAAACTGTTTTAGTATATCTTGCGTTTGAATATGTATTCTATTGGTGTGTAAATCACGAATTGCAGGTATGGAAGTGCGCTTCCGCCAGGGTTTGGACATAGTGGCTAATAACTTGCCAGTTTTATTACCCCACCTGTAATATTTATTATTCCTAAAGTCTAATTTGTTTTGAGCCTGTGCTGTAAGAAAGTTATCCAACAATTGTTTAGGTTGGCGGTAATCTTTTAATGACTGTTCAGTCAGGGTGTCAGAATATAGTTGGAAGGCCGTTTTCATTGTATGTAGGAGGGCTCCATATTGCTGATTTCGCAACCTACGTTGTTGACCCACGTATGAGATGACATGACCCCTCATGACCGCCTTCGACGTCTCCCAAAACAAAACGGGATCATCCCAATGTTCATCATCGTCAAGGAACTGATTCCACAGCGTGGAAATATACGTTCTAAATTTCTCAGAGTGATATAAATAATTTGGGAAACGCCAAAGACGGTCAGGGGATGGGCCCAGAGGAGCAAATAGCTTGATGTGAACCGAGGCATGATCGGAAATCACGATATCCGTTATCTTTACCTCCTGCACATGAGTCAGTAACGCTTCGGATATTAAAAAGTAGTCTATACGTGACATTGATCGATGCACCGAAGACTGATATGTGTGAGCTCTATCCGAGGGATTAAGAAGTCTCCAAGGGTCGGACAATTGATGTTGCATGTACAGTTGTTGGAGACTTCTCCAGGTGTTGGTAAAACCACCTTGAGCAGAGGGAGTCCTATCTAGCCCCGGGTCCATTACCAAGTTAAAGTCACCACCCATAATTAGATGAAAATTAGTTCTCTGAGCCAAGATCGTGGATAAGTTATTATAGAAATCATGTGGTTGGTTATTTGGGCCATATATATTCACTAACGTGTATTTAGAGTTCCATATTTCGACATCAACAATCAAAATTCTCCCATTGGGATCTTTATAAGATCCCAATATTTTATATTGTAAATTGTTTCCAAACAGTATAGCAACTCCCCTTGTTTTATTGCGGTATTGTGCAGATATACACTCCGCCAGCCATGGAGCTCGTAAAGCATTATCCCTTCCCTCCTGCCAATGAGTTTCCTGTATGAATGTTATGTCTGCACGCATTTTTTTAAGATGTGACAATACTTTTTGCCGTTTGACCGGCGTGTTTAGACCACCAACATTCCAGGATAGTATGTGAAGATGTGAGGGTGAGGGTGGTGTGGATACAGGGTTAAAGCAGTCAGGACGAGACATCATGACCTACCCCCTCACGGGGAAGACGATTCTCTGCAAGCCCTTCACCAATGCTTCCATTTGCACGAATACCAGGGACAATGCTAGGGTCTTGAGGCGCCATCCGGGTTCCTTCTATCAGACAATAGAGTGAATTAGCAGTTTGACATAGGGTGTAAGACAACCTAAAACAGACAGAATAATTATTATCATGCAGTGTGAATTTTAGTTTTTTTTAACCATGAAGAAAACAAATGAAAAGAAGCTTCACAACCCTCTGTGAAGTCTTCCCTAGATATTCCAAAATAACCTGGGCATAGACACCCAGTCTTTCTGGATATATCACTACAAGCAGAGCTATAACTTGGAGTTTGGAGAATGGAAAAAAAAAGCATGTAAACAAACTTAGACAAGGCACAAGGTGGCCTAAACTTGAAAGATAAGACTTAGTATGACATTATAGTGTTGCATAGTGTACAATGTAATTATTTGAATTAACGATCATTATCTGGTTCTTCACGATTACGCAAGAAATGATCCTTAGCTTTCTTTGGGTCTGTGAAGAACAGAGTTTCCTCGCCATCAGTGACTCGAAGTCTAGCAGGATACATTAGCGCGAACCTTTTGTTAGAGGCAATCAAAAATTTGCAAACCTCAGAGAACTCCCTTCGTTTGTTAGAAACAGTCGCAGAGAAGTCCTGAAATATCAAGACCCTCTGGCCATTTATCTCTAAAGATCTGACTTTTCGGCACGCTTGATGGAAGGACTCTTTGGCTCTGTAGTCCAAAAACCTTGCAATCACAGGCCTAGGTCTGTTCCCATTCCCCCCCCCCATCTGGGCCTATACGATGTATTCATTCTAGTTGAGGGGTACCCACTATGCCCGGGTCATTTAGCTGTTGGGGGATCAGAACAGCAACAAACTCTTCCAGCTGTGAACCCTTTATGGTCTCGGGATGCCTATGAACCGTAAATTGTTACGGCGATTCCTATTCTCCAGATCCTCCAGCTTTTTCGAAAAGGTCTGAATTGTATTATTTTGAGCAGCTATTTGTTGCTGAAGAGTGTTCACTATATCCTCAACATCACTGGTTCTTTGCTCGATCTCTGAGACTCTAGATGTGTTAGAATCAATTTTAGCTAAGGTAGTATCTAATCTGGTTTGCAAGTCCTCAAATCGTTTGTCAATAAGAGGCATGAGAATATTGGAGATTTCTTTAGCAGTTTCAGAAACGCTAGCTATGGGGGCAGTCTCAGATAATGGAGCATCTGGAGGATCTGGAGAAGGAGGTGAAGACGACGTGGACTTAGCCAAATTTGTTCTGTGTTTACCCATTTTGGCAGGAGTGGAAGATTTAGAGGAACTAGGTCTATCTAGGAATCTGTCCATACCCTGTGGCACAGCACCCAAGAAGAGGGTCCCTCAAAGGACTCCCCTTTTTGTAGTTGTTTTTCTCCTCTCTTCCCTCTCCCTTTTCTCTTTTTTTTTTGTTTTATTTTTCCTTCCCCCCTTCCCTCCCCCTTCCTTATGGTATTGCAGAGGGTTAGTGGATATTAGAATGAGGCAACACTATAGGAGGGCCACCACACCTTGTACATAGAATGATTAGGACATGCTACATCTCTGCCTTATTTGAGTAGAGAGAAGCAGAGGAAGATAAGAAAACAAAGGAGAAAAAAAGAAAAAAAAAAAGGGGGTCAGGGGACAAACCAGCAAGGTGATAAGCACCTAAGACCTTCACTGGCAGCCTGGAGCAAGCAGGGAGGGTAACCTATGTGCACCTTACAATATTTCACTTAGCAAAACTAAAAGTACACAGCAGCTACCAAAATGCCTATTTCAGATTTACACTTCTTTAGACAATAGGCTTTTAGTGCCTCAGAAAGCAGTAGAGAGTGTGCATATACATTTATACCAAGGAGGCACAAAAAAAAAAAAAAAGTTCCACCTCAGCCTGGTTAGCTCCCAATTAACAGTATAGGGACACCCAGCCGTAATCCAGGATGGTACCGTGTTCAATACTGCAGATACTTGGGGAGTTACCTGCAATAGTTCAGATCATTTGCAAAGTCCACAATGAGCTATCAATGCAGTCTAGTACCAGAATGTTAGAGATGACTTGCAGCAATATACCAATAAGACCTGGTATGGTCGTCTTAGAAGGAGTTAAGATCAATCCACAGGGGTTATTAGGAAAGTGTGTATGGGCGTTTGGCACTTTAGGGTGGTAATGGCCTAATACTCAGCATTTGCAAGAGTAACCTCTAAGGTGGCCGAGCACCGTGAGCCTAAAGATATTCGCACACAGATGTAGGGACAATGAGGCCACTTTAGACTCAGGTTAACTGTCCCCAAAGCCACTCCAATGCTTCAAGGAGAATAATTCCCTTGCTCTAAGTAACTCAGTTAGGGTGCTCCACGCCGCTCACCCTGCAGCGGCAACAAGATGGCGTTCGCGCCTTTTCGCGGCCTCCTTCTGCGCCCCGTCACTCGACCCCTATATTGGGGGATTCAACTCACGGTTGTCCCTGAACCAGCGCTTTCTCTGTGCTCGATCCTCTCACAATCACCAGCCTCCTCGCCTCTATCGCAGCAACTGCTGCCTCTAGTTTCCTCGGCCTCTTCCGGAGCTCCTGGTGATCGCCCGCGACAACTCCTCTTCAGAGACTGCACCGTATTTAGCTTGTGCTTGTATGTACGAGGGTCTGATGATAGCACCGCCAGCCACACACCAAGTTCAGACCCCAGCGTCACTACAGGCCTCAGGGATGGAGAGCGTCCGCACAGCACCCGGACGCCAATACCCGCCGTTCAGCTCCCAACTTCTTTTCCTCCCGCGGCAAGGCTGCGATCGAGAGACTTTCTCCTCGCTGGATCTCCTCAGCCACTATGCGTCCGCATGGCACCCAGACACCAATACCCGCCGTTTGCCACGTGTCAGCTCCCAACTTCTTTTCTCCCGCAGCAAGGCTACGATCAAGAGACTTTCTCCCCGCTGGATCTCCTCAGCCACTATGCTACAGGGAGGAGGGTGGGTACAAAGTTCTCGGCACTGCAGGCTAGCGGGGAAAATGGCTGCCGGCTCCACAGGGCCTCAACTAAGGAGGCAGACTCCGGGGAAGATGGAGCAGTTCCGATGACGATTTTCAGCAGAATGGAGACACAGGTAGTTCAGACAACCAGGGAGTCATCCCCAAGGCTCACCAAAGGGGTAAAATCAACGGATGTCCACCGATAATGCGGTAAGCCACCGGGAGCTATATTAAAATGCGGCCATCGCGATGCACCGCCCACCGGAAGTCCCCCCAAACATTTTCTAAATTTTCATAACTCAACCTAGCCAACCAGTGAATTCCGGTGTCTTTCCTGGAAAACACTCGAACTCTAAAATTTAGTAACATTTTATTCCTAATCGTAACATTTTACTAAGTGTTCGGAAGAGGGAGTTAACAGCAACATTCCCATAGCATCGCCACCCTCCCAATGGCGTGCCAAACCTAAGAACATGTACAAAACGTTCCCAGCTAGGATAACCTACTTTCGAGGTACCAAGCAAATGAATCCTTTCCCATCAAGCTCTCTATGTTTTTTGCGAGGTAATAGGCGAGCGACCAGGCGACACTCGAGGAGACATTATATTTTGAAGGTGTCGGCGAGCCTCCTGAGGGTCCTCAAAAGATAAAGGTCTGTCCATTCTCCATAATACGTAATTTAGCTGGATACATCAAGGTAAAACGCATGTTATTTTCTGCTAAATGTTTACATATGGGCGTAAATTCCCTACGTTTCTGTGAAAGGGCTACTGAATAATCTTGGAAGATTAATATTTTACTACCCTCAATTATGGTCTGGGTTTGGCGCCAATATATGCTCTTTAGTTCTAAAGTCTAAGAACCGCGCTATAACCGGTCTGGGTCTCTGCTGAGTATCGCTGCGGTCTCTGCCTAGACGATGAGCCCGCTCGATTTGCACAGAGCCTACAGACTCAGCTAAATTCAGAGCTACAGGCAATTTTTGGGAGAGGTAGGTGCACAATTCCTGACCCCTAACAGACTCTGGAATGCCGCTGAGCCTCAGATTGTGTNCAGACAATGCCGATGAGCCTAAGATTGTCTCTACAGCTTCTGTTTTCTAGATCGCCAATTCTATGGTATAGCAACTGCAGCTGCGATGAGTGATGATCAGAGTCATTTTGCAGTGTAAGTAAAGAGTCATCCACGTTACTAACTCGTTGTTCTAGCGACGTGACTCTCGCAGTGACTTCTGAAATCTTAGCGACTGTAGAGTCTAAAGAGGTTTGGAAGGCCTCAAACCACTGATCAATGACAGGCAGTAAAAACTGCGACAGTTCCTTGGCCATTTCCGCCATAGAAACAGGCGCAACCACTTTGTCAGAGACTGCAGTGGTCTCCCCCTCATCTTGAGATTGATATAGGCGAGGTGGAGAACTCGATGGTGATTTGGAGGGAGGGTTCGGACTCGTTTTAGGGGGATTAGATCTAGTTTTGCCCATACTGGGATTAGTAGTAGCAGTTTTGTTATAATATTTGTGCATACCCTTAATGGTTAGGGATGCCGTATCTCCTAGGTGCAATCAACTACAATGCTATCTAGAGTTGTAAAGTTATTCGGGATACCACGTCAAACTGCTAGAAGGGAGAGTTCAGTAGCCCCCTACCCCCTAAAAAAAAAAGAGAAAAAATAGAGGAGGAATGGACAGCTGGGAACCGGAGTCTATCTGATGTCCATCATCCTACACTACTATCAAACAGCAGGCATTACATTCTAGAGGAGTATCTTGTTAATGAGAATATGAGAATATCTTACGTTCAGGCAGAATATGAATCACACTGAAGTACCAGTATATTATTGCAGCGCAATTTTATGCCCAACGTATTATCTGCCCCTCACCACCCCTAATCAGCCTGATGTTCTGCATTACAAGGTAACAACCTGCAGGCTACTTAACACAGGCACTGAAAGCACAGGCAATCCTTAATCAAAAGGCAAGGGAAGGTGACGCCAAAAGCTATGGTATAGCGAGCGACACCTAACAAATATAATGGCCTCAAGTTTGCACTAATACAGTATAGCTGTGAATAAAGTGCCTCAATAGGCTGTCAGCAGAGATGAATACCTGGAGCAATATTCCCTGAGTTAAGACAGTTACAGAGTCATTGTATTTGCAGCTCGTTCTATGATTGACATAAACAGTACCAGGGACAATATCCCAAATGGGACAACTGACCAGAGAGATATAGTGAGTGAGGGCAGTATTAGCATGCAGCGTCTCTACAGTAGTACCGTTCCTGGCAGAGGTGTGCGACCGTTGTGTGATCTTAACCAAAAATAAAATGGTTCCCCCAGACTGATTGCAGGTGTCTTGGACTCCCAGAATACAGCCAAGAGTGCTCCAAACATTGTAGAGAGAGTGAGAAACAATTCACAAGAAGAAAGGGGGGGAGGTATCCTGGGCCCCGCTTTTACTATGAGGCTGGATGCTGAAGCCAAATTAGGACCACGGGCCCAAATCTCCCCAGACACCTCACCACGGCTTTAGCCCGAACCTACTGCTGCCCAGGTGCCCTCCTCTGGCCGAGCTCAGGTCCCACAGCGGCGATCTGTACCTCAGATAGGGGGAAGTCCCGATATCCTCTGTAGGATCGTGGTCAGCTGCTCGAGGTCCCGGTCCAATCCTGCCGCTCGTTGACCCGGCGCAGGATGAATGCGGCGTCACGGCCTCTATGTAGTCCCGCCACACCAGGCTTCGTGATGTCCTCCGGCACCTTCCTCCGTCCGGCAACGGGCTTCCAGGCAGCGAGCTTAGTCACCAGGGAGGGTGAGTCCCGCGATCAGCTGGGACAGCCGGGTCTGCTGTGCCTGTGCCGAATTATCTCCGGCGTCTCACCTCCCTCCGTCTGCAAATGAAAGCGGAGCCACGTGAATACAGGCCTCTGTGTAGCAGGCCAGACTCCGGGGTCTGGAAATGGCTCCCGATGAGCACTACGGACCTAATCCTCAAGTCAGCAATCAGTTGAAGCTTCTGGCAAGGGTTGGAGTACAGCTAGTGCCGCCAGCCCACGGATGATTGCCGATGTTTGCAGCTGTTTCAGGAGCCAAGGTTAAATGCGGCCATCCATGTGCGCCGCCCGCAGAAAATTTGACTAGCCGAGCTAGGAATTGAACCAGCAACCTGCTGCACTCAACATGGGTACTCTGCCTCCTGATGGTGCAGGTGTATTTTTAGGTCCCATGAACCATAGTCACATAGCAACTCAGTGCAAAGAAGCCTATTGCCAGCCTAGGGAAGAGGTTTGACCAGCTGACTGGCTGAGCTAGGATTTGAACCAGTGACCTGCTGCACCAAGAGTGGGAGCTCAGCTGCAATGCCATATGTGGCTTACTGTGGTGAAAAGGTATCTTTAGGTCCCATAAACCATAGTCACATGGCTACTCAATACAAAGTAGTTGACAGAACCTATTCATGACCTGAAAAAAAAGATTAACTAGCTGAGCTGGGATTTGAACCAGTGACCTGCTGCACTGAATGTGAGTGATCTGTGTCCTGATGGTGAAGGTGTATATTTAGATCCCATGAACCATAGTCACGTAGCAATTCAGTGCAAAGAAGCCTATTGCCAGCCTTGGGAAGAGGTGTGACCAGCCGGCTTGCTGAGTGAGCTAGGATTTTAACCGGTGACCTGCTCCACCAAAGGTGGGTGCTCTGCTGTGATGCCATACGTTGCTTCTCATAATGATGAGGTATCTTTAGGTCCCATAAACCATAGTCACATGGCTACTCAATACAAATTAGTTGGCGGAACCTATTCATTGCCTGCAGAAAAAGTTTGACCTGCTGCATCAAAGGTGAGTGCTCTGCTGCAATGCCAAATGTGGCTCTCTGTAACGAAAAGGTATCTTTAGGTCCAATAAACCATAGTCACATGGCTACTCAATAAAAAGTAGTTGGCAGAACCTATTCATGGACTGCAGAAATAGTTGATTTACTGAGTTGGGAATTGAACTGGTGACCTGCTGCACCAAAGACAGGTGCTCGGCTGCAATGCCATATGCAGAACTCTGTGTTGAAAAGGTATCTTTAGGTTCCATAAACCATAGTCACAAGGCTACTCCATCCAAAATAGTTGGCAGAACATATTCATGGCCTGCAGAAAAAGTTTGACTAGCTGAGCTGGGATTTGAACCAGTGACCTGCTGCACTGAATGTGAGTGTTCTGTGTCCTGATGGTAAAGGTGTATATTTAGATCCCATGAACCATAGTCACGTAGCAACTCAGTGCAAAGAAGCCTATTGCCAGCCTTGGGAAGAGGTGTGACCGACCGGCTGGCTGAGTGAGCTAGGATTTGAACCGGTGACCTGCTCCACCAAAGGTGGATGCTCTGCTGTGATGCCATACGTTGCTTCCCGTAGTGATGAGGTATCTTTAGGTCCCATAACCCATAGTCACTCAATACAAATTAGTTGGCGGAACCTATTCATTGCCTGCAGAAAAAGTTTGACCTGCTGGATCAAAGGTGAGTGCTCTGCTGCAATGCCATATGTGGCTCTCTGTAATGAAAAGGTATCTTTAGGTCCAATAAACCATAGTCACATGGCTACTCAATAAAAAGTAGTTGGCAGAACCTATTCATGGACTGCAGAAATAGTTGATTTGCTGAGCGCTGATTTGAGAGGCTGGCTGATCTGGGATTTGAACTGGTGACCTGCTGCACCAAAGACAGGTGCTCTGCTGCGATGCCATATGCAGAACACTGTGTTTAAAAGGTATCTTTAGGTTCCATAAACCATAGTCACAAGGCTACTCCATACAAAGTAGTTGGCAGAACCTATTCATGGCCTGCAGAAAAAGTTTTACTTGCTGAGATGGCATTTGAACCAGTGACCTGCTGCATCAAAGGTGAGTGCTCTGCTGTGATGCCATATGTGGCACTTTGGGGTCAAAAGGTATCTTTAGGTTCCATAAACCATAGTCACATGGCTACTCAATACAAAGTATTTGTCAGAACCTATCCATGGCCTGCAGTAAAAGTTTTACTGGCTGAGCTGGGATTTGAACCAGTAACCTGCTGCACTAAACGTGGGTGCTCTGCCTCCTGATGGTGAATGTGTATATTTAGGTCCCATGAACCATCGGAACATTGCAACTCAGTGCAAAGCAGCCTATTTCCAGCCTGGGGAAGAGGTTTGACCAGCTGACTGAGCTGGTATTTCAACAGGTGACCTGCTGCACCAAAGGCGGGTGCTCTGCTGCCATACGTGGCTTCCCATGGTGAAAAGGTATCTTTAGGTCCCATAAACCATAGTCACATGGCTACTCAATATAAAGTAGTTGGCAGAACCTATTCATGGCCTGCAGAAAGAGTTTGACTAGATGAGCTGGGATTTAAACCAATGACCTGCTGCACTGAATGTGGGTGCTCTGCCTCCTGATGGTGAAGGTGTATATTTAGGTCTCACGAACCATAGTCACATGGCAAATCACTGCAAAGAAGCCTATTGCCAGCCTGGGGAAGAGGTTTGACCAGCTGGTTGGTTGGCTGGCTGAGGTGGGATTTAAAACTGTGACTTGCTGCACCAAAGGCGGGTGCTCTACTGCGATGCAATATGTGGCTAACCATGGTAAAAATCTATTTTCAGGTCCCATGAACCATAGTCACAAAGCAACTCACTGCAAAGAAGCCTATTACCAGCCTGGGGAAGAGGTTTGACCAGCTGACTGAGCTGGGATTTGAACTGGCAACCTGCTGCACCAAAGGTGGGTGCTTTGTTGCGGCTAACCGTTGCAAAAAAGTATTTTCAGGTCCCATAAACCATAGTCACATGGCTACTCAATACAAAGTAGTTGACAGAACCTATTCATGGCCTGCAGAATAAGTTTGACTAGCTGAGCTGGGATTTGAACCAGTTACCTGCTGCACTGAATGTGGGTGCTCTACCTCCTGATGGTGGAAGAGGTATATTTTGGTCCCATGAACCATAGTCACATAGCAACTCAGTGCATAGAAGCCTATTGCCAGCCTGGGGAAGTGGTTTGACCAGCTGGTTGGTTAGTTGAGTTGAGATTTGCATCGGTGACCTGCGGCACCAAAGGCAGGTGCTCTGCTGCGATGCCTTATGTGGCTCCCCATGGTGAAATGGTATCTTTAGGTCCCATAAACCATAGTCACATGGCTACTGGATACAAAGTAGTTGGTAGAACCTATTCATGGCCTGCAGAAAAATTTTGACTAGCTGAGCTATGAACCAGTGAGCTGCTGTATTGCATGTGGGTGCTCTGCCTCCTGATGGTGAAGATGTATATTTAAAGCCTCTGAACCATAGTCACATAGCAACTCAGTGCAAAGAAGCCTATTGCCAGCCCAGGGAAGAGGTTTGACTGGCTGACTTAGCTGGGATTTGAACCAGTGACCTGCTGCGCCAAAGGTGGGTGCTCTGCTGCGATGCCATATGTGGCTCCCCATGGTGAAATAGTATCTTTAGGTCCCATAAACCATAGTCACATGGCTACTTAATACAAAGTAGTTGGCAGTACCTATTCATGGCCTGCAGAAAAGGTTTGACTAGCTGAGCTGGGATTTGAACCAGTGACCTGCTGCACTGAATGGGAGTGCTCTGCCTCCTTATGGTGAAGGTGTATATTGAGGTCCCATGAACCATAGTCACATAGCATCTCAGTGCAAAGAAGCCTATTGACAGCCTGGGGAAGAGGTTTGACCAGCTGGTTGGCTGAGCTGGGATTTGAACCGGTGATTTGCTGCACCAAAGGAGGGTGCTCTGCTGCGATGCCATATGTGGCTGTATAAAACTTGACCATTATACTGTATAGACAATCAAGATACCTTAACTGAGTGTAGAAGTACCTATTTAGGGAACTGTTCCAAGGTATGTTTTTGTTCTGGTGAGTCACTGAACCTTGCAGTAATGCTAATTTTATTTGAGGATTGTGGTCACACCCTAATGGGTAATGTGTGCTGCTACTAGATTCTATTGAAAAAAATCAACATGGGGATAGTGCAGAGGAAGACATGTAAAGGAAGCCAAAGTGCAATGTTGCTGTACAGTGCATAGAATTACCCTTGGCACTCCTGTAAATGCCACAGCATTGCCTGCTCAACAATTACATCAACTATGTTGCACACTTTTGGAGTGACTCTTCAACACCACTCTTATAGAATGTAAGCCCTCACAAGCAGGGACCTTCTTCCTTTTGTTTGTTTGGTTTTTCTATTCACCCTCAAAATTCTAATCTCCCATACTCTAGTTCACACCACCTTTATATTTTCTACTATGTCTCTACCTAAGAAGTTGGTATGTCTCTACCTAAGAAGTTGGTATGTCTCTACCTAAGAAGTTATCCTGCACTCTCCTGTCACTGATACAAATTTTACAGGTTTTCATAGTGACTGTTGATCCACACTGAAGACTTAAGGTTGGTGTATTGCATTAAGTGCTGCAAAGTCCTAAAGTGAGAGTGGAGTGACATGAGAGTTCACTTCCCTCTTACATACAGACTTTCAGATCTCTGGATCACATCCACCTCTGTAGGTCTGGAACAGGTTCAAAGGTACTATTTTTCTGGGGTATCTCATCTTACTTTATTTTCTTTTACTGTTGGATTGCCTCAATTTATGATTATTACAATGTGTTAACATGTTAGTCTTTTATTTATACTTTACCTTTGCGTAAAAATTCTCCTTTACTCTGGTCTAAGATATTCTTTGGAATTAATTTATAATTAGCAAATGGATCTTGTTTCATATTCTCGAAAGTTGCTTTTTCAGCAATTCTGTTTAGTGCCTCGTCATCAAGCTTTACATCCACAAACTGACATATTTTCACAATGGCAGACCATAGATCCTAGAAAAAA
Organism: Limnodynastes dumerilii; assembly: GCA_011038615.1. Classification (NCBI taxonomy): domain Eukaryota; kingdom Metazoa; phylum Chordata; class Amphibia; order Anura; family Limnodynastidae; genus Limnodynastes; species Limnodynastes dumerilii. The sequence goes on from WWET01010087.1 coordinate 15,424, forward strand.
TTATGTATATTTATCTGATTGAATCAAAAAACTTTCTGACAAAAAAAAACAACAAAAAATGAGAAAAACCATTTGTAATTTCATTTTATGTTTCAACAAAACTTCAAGTTTATATTTAGTTTTGAGTGGAAATTAGGAGGAATGACTCTCTCTCTCTCTCTCTCTCTCTCTCTCTCTCTCTCTCTCTCTCTCTGTCATTCGATGAAATGCTGTAGGACTGTTTCTACAGTTATAGTTTGCTTTTAGTTTTGAATTTGTGTTTGGGAAATGTCACCTGTGCTTAGACTTGCTGTGTGTATGGCACCCATCCACTAAGCCTGAAAAATTGAGAGGTATGGAATACTTGCTGTCTGTGCAATGTACTGGGCTAATTATTATACATGCCAATTACATAGCACTTGTACAACTTATATTGAGAGCATTTCAACCATTGGGATAGGAGTTAAGAGAACAGAACTAGGGCACTCAATGAAAATTTAAGAACATTTTACAATACATTAATGTATATTCAAATAACTGAAACGTGACAAAGGAAATCAATCAAGAAACCCAATATTAAGTTCTATAACTATTGTACTTAATATTATAAAAAAACATGCAACCGTCCTTTTTGTTCTGAAAAGTATATTATCAGGCTGCTTATGTACAAAGGAGCATAGGCTTTGTGTATTCTGCTATATGCCCACTGATTATCTCTGCACTTAGTACTCACTATTTTGTGTAAATTCTCAGAGCAGTGCCATTTCTATATTGTGTGCAGCGCACAAAGGCCCAAGAGAAAAGGGAGCCTCATGGCACATACTTTGCACCCAAACTGTTTGCTGTAAAATAAGCAAACACATAGGTAAATAAATAAACAAATAATAAATTGTTTGATTAATTTACTATTTGTCGCTGAATACACACCACATGTTTTTATGACAATTCACATAAAATGATATATACTTTTTATTTCAAGTCCCAATAAGCATGACGATTCATCCGTATACATTACACACAATTTACTAACATATCTGTGATTTGCTAAAAAAAATGGTATATGCATGCCCACAAAAGTAGCCCTAATGCAGGAAAGAGAGGAAGAATCATTTGAAAGAAGTTACATTTCAAAGGACATTGTGACTTAAGGCCGGATCCTCAACTACATCCGACTTCCACACATGGGCATAATTTGCCGATAGTTAGCTACTACGCATGTGTAGTAACTATTGTACGTAATCTACGTATCTTTAAGACCGCATATACGCAATCTATGTATCGAAACGATACGTAGATTACGTAGTAGCTACCTATCGGCAAAGTACACCCGTGTGGAGGACGGACGTAGTTTAGGATCCGGCCCTTTGTCTGATTGGTAAAACTGGAAGTTTTAAATGATCTGATTAAAAGATATTATGAACTTTGCAATGGTCAAGTATGATTGATGCAGTTTACAGTGTATTTCAAACACTTGTCTATTGTGAGATTTGTATAATAATCGGATGAAAACATGTAATGTATACCCAGCTTTACTAAGCTTTAATTCCTTAAGAACCTTACCTTGATAATTTCCTCATAACATAAAAACAGACAATTAAATTCATCCTTGTGTATACCAATCCGACATGATAACACCACAATCCACTACCTTCTGTAATAAAAAAAAGGTATAAATTGACAGTTCATGTCTATAGTGTTACGGACTCTATAAGTGCATAAGTGTTATGCTGACACTGCCAGTTCTGATATAGGATCTGCTGTCCCCTGATTGGATAGCAGAATCCATCCCCCTGACACCTGCTTGGCTGTCCTCAGCCTTGAGAACGCTGATAATAAAGAATAGCAAGTTCCCCTGACGCACACCTGGGAACTAGCAGCGGCGCTCATAGGACACAGACAGGTGCCTTCACAGGCACACATCGGGAGACGCCGCGGGGAGACTAGGAGGAAGGAGGTAAGTAACTTACATGCCAGAGCGCATGGCACGGCGCATGTAACATATAGCACAAGGTAAATGCAAATCTGTCAGAGAATGATAACAAAAGTATGCTGTAAAAGGATAATTTGAGTAATACTAAGAATACATTTTACTATCCTAAGTATCAACTATTAAAAGTCAATTTTTTTGCTGTAATTATGAATCTCCAGCCATCGCTGTGATTTTCCAGTGATTTAAAAAAAAAAAAAAAAAAATAGTTTGATTTACTAAGACGCTATTTTGGCTGGCGATTTATAATAGTCATCGATAGGCAGCGATTTTTTCATGGATAATTCGCTGCAATTTTCTGTATAAAATAGGCTGACTCTCCATATAAAAAAATTGCTGCTGATCAAGGCCCCTTTGTGAATATTTTATTTATTTATTTGTTAATAAAATAGCAAATTGTTTCAAAAATGTCTAGAGCAGCATGCTAAGAACCCTTAGCATGCATGCGCTAATAGTACTAGAAGGCACAGCATGGCCATGTGTTTAGACATCACTGTTATGACGAATAACAATAAATTAGAGGTCAAAAACTATAGGAAGGAAGTGGATCATGGTAAATATTTGAGGTATGACAGTTGTCACCATAAACCATGGAAACATTATATCCCTAAGGGACAGTTTCTTCTTCTCTGAAGAAACTGTTCCCTTAGGGACGATTTTGCCATGCTAAGTATATCATTAAAAGAATCATTTTTAGAACAAAGGTATCCTTTTACTTTAATAGAAAGTGCTTTTCAGGATGCTTTGGGGAAAGATAGAAATTCACTACTTAAATATAAAGAGAAACCGTTTAGAAGTGACCTAGGAAAGGAACTTTCGTTCATAACTCAATATAATATATGTGCTGGAAAAATCAAGGGGATTATTAATGAAAATCGAAGAATACTTAACTGTGATGCAGTTCTCAAAAGAGATGTTAACATAAAATCCCAAGTAATTTTCAGAAGAGCATGACATTTAAAACAATCTTTGGTAAAAAGTCATTTAAAAGTTATGAAAAATACAAATGAAGAAAATATATCTGTACTTTCTAGTAAAATCTGGCTCCCAATAAGAACAGTTGGTTACTATAAATGTGGGCGATCACAATGTATCACGTGCTTTCATAAATAAAAATTTAATATGGAGTGCTCAGGATCTGATGGTCGAATTTATAAGATAAATAAGTTTATGAATTGTAAAAGCTGTTTCATAATACACTTAATATCATGTTGCTGTGGGAAAAAATATTTGGGATGTACCACAAGATAACTATGTACTAGATTCCTCGAGCATCGTCGTAACATCATAAAAAATAATCATTCTCATTCTCTTTCAAAGAACGTTAATCTTAAACATGGAGGTAACCTAAGATGTATTTCTGTTAAAGGGATAGAAGCTTTTAAATCTACGGCTACGGCTTCTCTGTGAAAGGGAATCTTTTTGGATATTCCGGCTTAATACCATGTCACCCAATGGTCAAAATGATTCTATTGAATTGGATCATTGAGACCACTGGAAATATTAATGGGAGAATGTTCGAGATTACTGATGATATATGGATAGTGTGGTTCTCCCTGATTATTTCATAGAATATAAACCGTTCAGATATTTAGATTGGATATACTGATGGTATCTAATTTTTGGAGAATGTTGGAAATATTGACGGGAGAATGTTTGAGATTACTGATGGTTTCTATTTTTTAGATGATAAGGATAGTGTGGTTCTCTCCGATTAATTCATAGAATGCAAACTGTTCAAATCTCTAGATTAGATTAACTGGTTTATGATTCACCATATTGAAATATTCAATCAAAATGATTTAATTAACTTAATAATTTGAATTTTATATATATTTTTTATTATACACTTATGCATAATTTTATTTTTATATAAATTTTGATAGTTTGTTCATATATAGGTTTTCGTTTATATTGAGCATATTTAAAAGATGCTTTAAAGTATATACTGTACCTTTTTTAGAATAATGAACACCTTTAGGGGCCATTTTTTATTACAAAAAGGTGGTAAGGTGGTAAAACAACAAAATCCCTATAAACATGAAAAAATATTTTTCTTAAAGTAAATGTAGCACTGCGATGATTTTTGCATTTTATATGATTGTTCATGTTTATTTTAATTGTTTTTACCAATGTTTTAACTTGTAATATTGTGTTGTTCCCAACTAAGTTTGTTACACCTTAATTATTCTGCACCCGTGATACTACTATTTAAATGAGATGGAGACTAACTGGTGCCAAACCCTCTCTGATGAAACCTATTTGGAGAAATGCATAAAAGCATTGTCTATTCATTTATCTGACATTATCTATTGTATTGATTCCCAAGATAACTATTAATCTCAACTCGTTCTACATTTGGTGAGTGCTATTGGAGAAAGAATAAGACTGTCTAAGACTGTTTAAGACTAATTGTGAATATAAGTGCAGCTGGCCGAGCTACCAAACCATCTATAACTTTAATTACGGAGCGGTAAGCTGCCCGGTTTACTTATCAGCAAGCAAGTATCTGGTTTCAGGGCGGCAAGATTCACACTGCCCTAAACTTATCACAAAGCGGTCAGTTGTCTGGCACATTCGTTAGCCGTGAGATTGTTCAGTAAGAAACAGCTGATGTTGGGGCTGCAAAAGGCATACTGCATTTAATCCTGCATTGGGACAAGTTCAAGCACAAGTAAAATGGTGAGACTTTCTATACATATCATCCTATCATATAGCGCTTATCTAATTATCCATGCACTTTGTTCTTTTGAGATGGACTGTTTTAATTTCCTTTAAATTAATTGAATGAGGACTGAGATATTTTATTACATCCTAGCAATCATGGAGGAAGAATTGGAATCACTATAATAGATAATAGTGCATAGTATCAAATTTATCCATAATAATAAGCCGATATTTGGAGGAAATACTGTTGGATGTATTATTTCTTAACAGCAGTGCTATTAGGATTCTTTACAAAGGCTTGTAACAGTTTTCTTGACTGTGGATATTATAATATTGTTGCTATATTTACATAGCTAAGGATTTTCTACCGCAAGGAAGGGAAGCAGAGGGTTAATAAAATTTAACATGATGCAGATTAAACGCCCGGTGTGGGTGGGTTTAACGGTTATCACTTACCTTAATCCTAATTGGTCCCCAGGGATGGGGGGGAGGTTTTCGGAGTCTTCATAAGAGGTCTCCGGCTGTGGGTGGCTGCCTTTCATCTTTGAATTGCGTGGTGAACTGCGTTAAAGATAAGTGGCATTAATTTCCTTTCTTTCTCCTCCTCTCTTATCCTCATTCTCCAGCTCTGTCTCTATAATCCTCTTTAGCCCCTTACTTCTTTCTTTGCCTTTCTTTATATTTCTTTCCTCTCATTCCCCCTCCATCCACCTTTTTTCAGTCCACCTCCTAGACCCCCTTTTATTCATCCTCCTTCTCCCATATCTAAAAAATAATGCGACCTCAGCGCGCAGCCAGACAGCCGGCGCGCTTGCGGGAGCCGTCCCCTGACTGCATTCCAGACACCCCCCAGCCTGGGGTCAGTGCTGGATATCGCAGTCGCGGGCGGGGGAGGAGAGGCAGAGCAGCGGTCAGCGGTGGTGCAGCGGGCCGCCGGGCACAGGCTCAAGATGGCGCCCGGCGGTCTCCTTCCCCGCGTCCCACGAGGCAGCAGCAGGCCTCTGGACTGCGGGGGCGCACGGCAGGCACGCGCACAAGGTCCAGCGCGACCGCTCAGCAGAGCGGTGAGCTGCTGGAGCCTCAGAGCCAGGCTGCAGTGTCCCATAGGACCAGCAGCCTGGCATCTTCCCTGCGGGGGGGCTCCCCCATGAGCAGGGGAGACCCGCAGGGCAGACAAAGGGGGGAATCCCCCACAGGGTCAGTCTGGGAACTGCAGTGCAGCCCAGTAATAAGGCCCCAGAGGAAACTGCAGTGCAGCCCTCCAGGATCTATGTTCAGCCAGGAAGGGGGAGGGGCCAGTGCCCCTCACTGTAGTAGACGGGTTCACATAGTCGCAGGGGCCCCCCACATTATGCCTCCCAATGCAGTCATCATGACATGGGCCCATTTGGTGGGTGGGGGGACACGTATAGGTCTCAAGAACAAAGAGAGTGGGGGTATGGTAGTCAACACCGCCATGATGGTCCAGTACCCCCCTTGCATTCTGGGAGGCGCCCGGTAGATTGGCCCTATTGGCAGGCTCCTCACGCCAGTTATGACCCCCCCCCTCCTTATCACGGTGCGGGCCATTCGCCCTGCTGCGGTCACCCGGCGCCGACTTTCTGGCAACATCAGCGCTCCCGATCGGTGTCACCACGCCGGCGCAGCTCCTCTTCGCGTGCAGAACGGCGTAGGGTTAGTCGCTCTAGGGACGCGGTGCAGGGTGTGGTTGCAACAGATGACGCTGCCTCTTCTTCAGCTCCTCAGGTTGCTTCAGGCAGTCGCAGTAGATCAAGTGGCCGCCGGAGTTCGTCGGCGGCAGTGGCCCGTGCATCAACATCGTGCGCTGATCCTGCGCTTGAAGATCTGCCGGGAGTAACGGAAGCTGATGAGGAGCCCGGCGAGAGTCTACCAGCTCGCGGTGAGTCGGATGCCAATTTGTCTGATGTCGATGGGGTTAGCTCTGCGTCCTTGTCCACTTGCTCCTCAGTCACGTCCCTTTCATCTGATGCAGCTAGGCGCCCGTCACGCAGGTTGGGGAAAGCCATAGATAGGCATTTGCGCAGAAGGGCCCAGAAGAAAGTGCAGAAGTCAGTTGCCCCCCCCGCGGAGCAGGATAGGAGCAGGATTTTTATTGATTACACTGCTGTGTCTCGTGGCGTTCGCC